>CAUYPK010108561.1:0-64223 GCA_963574355.1 Loris lydekkerianus | reverse complement strand
GATGTGTTACTTAGTTCAATGTAAGCATTTCACATTGTATATCGAAGCAGTACTCTGAACCCCATAAATGCATCAATGTACAAAGTTATGATTTTATAAAAAATAATTTTAAAAAGAGAGAGGGTAGGTACCTTTTTAGCTTAGTAGGGCTTGTATCCAACTGAACACCTGGGTTCTACGTCAGCTTTTTTTCCATGCATTCCTTTTAAGCCTACACATTGGGGGTTTTTGGTTTTTCAGGCTTTTGCTTCAACTTACCCAACCTCAGCAGACATCGTTTGCTTTAGAGAGAAACTTACGGACTCAGCGGGAAATTGAGGATAAAATGAAAGGCTTCGGCTTCAAAGAAGACACTTTGCTGTTGATAGCTGAGGTGCGTATATTTTCTTGGGTTTATGTGTAACAAGGCATTGTAGGTCTTTTTCCTGACTCCCATACCATTTTTAAAAACCAGGGCTACATCCATTGACGGTAGGACCTTCCTTTATGAGCCTTTTGGTCACTCAACAGTCACCAGAGCAGCCTCTTCCTCACCACCCCCCAATAGCGGGCTAGCCTGTGAGGCTACATTTCTTGTCCTTGTGGGTGCTTGTTAGCACCTGCCTGTCTGGGCATCATAAATGCCCAGTAATTGTTAAAGGTGGTGAGTGAATGAGGTGAATAAATGCTCACATCTTTAAACAGTTTTATTTCTATTTTTTTTCCATTTTTACCCATTAACAGATCATGAAGCTAGGCAAAGCTGGAATTGGGGTTTAGAGAGGTAGTGACTCGCCCAAGGCTAGATTTTCAGCAGCACAGCTGGTCTGGAGCCCGTGTTTGCCAGCTGCAGGTCCGTTTTCTTCCTCTTTCATTCTTTGCATGTACTTCTAGGTCAGTATAGTTTGAGTTTCCATAAACACATTGGATTTCTGAGTTTGCAGGAATCCTAGAGATCATCTAGTGAAAATCCATATGTGACTTAAACTCCCTCTACAGTGTCCCCACTAGATGGCTACATAAACTTTCATGCCAAATGATATAAAATGTTTGGGAACTTAATTTTAGTTCATTGTTGTTACCAAAGGTTGAGCTGATTATTTAGTGGGCTCTGGTATACATTTTCTACAACCTAACTTTATGATATCTTATTAAAGAGAAACTAACCCAGAATTTGGGGACAGGTTCATCTAGGCCTGGGTATGACCCATAGGGAGCAGTATTGTGCCTTCATTGGGTAAATGTTCTACATCACTAACATTGCTTTGGTTAGAGAGGGATTGGAGTCTCTTTCAGGGTCAGGAAAGGGTGTGTCCAACTACTTGATGCTTGATTGTTTGCTGCCTTTGACTTTTTCGGAAAACTTCTAAGAGATAGGATCTGTGCCACACAGCACAGCAGTTACACTCTTAGCAGGCTTTGCCCTGTCCTTTTCAGCCCTTTACAGGAGAGAGAATCACTTGGTATTGCATTCTCACCAACAGGATATGCTCTTTGAAAGCAGAAGGTTGACTCAGTACTCCTGATAGGCCAGATGTTACTGCTGCCTCATTAGTACTTCTCTCAGGGAGGATGAGAGTAGACATATGGGATCATTTAAATACACGGTCCTTGGATAACTACTTCTAAGCAGACATCAGTATGTTGGAAATGTCCCCTGGTTGCTAAAGTATTTTCTGCGTTTGTATGAAAGCATTTACAATTGATAAACACCCGAGTCTTCTCTTCCATGTCTGCTGCCTCTTTTATTGGGACATTTTTTTTTTCCTGCTACAGGTTATGGGAGAAGATATCATCCCAGAAAAAATAAAAGATGAAGTTCAGTCAGAGGTGAAGTGTGTTGGCTCAGCAGCCCTGACTGCCTTGGTGACCACATCCTCCGAAGAATTTGAAGACAAGTGGTTCAGAAAGATCAAAGACCATTTCTGTCCCTTTGAAAATCAGTTCCATGCAGAGATACAAATCTTGGCTTAGCAGTCCATTGAAAAACAAAACAGAAAACATTTTGCCCAGTATTAATTGTCTTTGTTTACTTCAGACAGGATCCATTGCTAATCATGGAATATAGAGAATTAAAAATGATTATTTATGTTTATACAAATGGCTTTTGTCCCAGATTATTTCTACTGTGTTTCTGTTTTCTTTTTTCTTTTTGGATTTTGCTATCTCCTTATAAGTACTGTGTCTTAGGCTTACCACTCCTTTAGAAGATACCTGCTGGGCAAGTGTATAAAGTAGGCTTTTAGATTTGTGGTCTTTAAAAACAGTTAATACATCATAGCCGGCAGTGTAAGAATCCACACTGATTAGGTAAATTCATCAGGAATAACCAGGAAGGGTATGTCATGCACTGCAAAGAATCTGGGGTCTTACCCTACTTGTGAGCTAACAGCTTAGGCTGTCAGTTCCATGGATGCTGGCAGAAGACAGATGGCTCCTAGGTCAGAGACAAAAAGATTTTATTAATGACCCAGCAAACAATATATGCCTCAGCATAATTTGTGTCAGTTCCTCTTGCCTCCCAAGTCCCAGCAGGGCAGCACCTCCCGGCACAGATGAGTGCCTACATTCACACACTGCGAATGTGGGTCACAGTTTACTGCGATGCACATATACTGGGTAGCGTTGTAGGCAGGGAACCCTGAGTTTGGACTTTGCTCCAGAGAGAGACACTGTTTCCTCTGTATGGCTATTTGCTATGCAAACATACTTGAAAAGATAGTCCGGACCCAAGGGCACTGAATACCTCCTTCATGAGACATACGGAAGAAACAGGCCCACAGAGACTGTCTCACAGGTTGATCATGCTACCCTTTCAGCCACGCAAGTTGTAATTACAGTCTGCAACATGGTCTTCAAATGTGAAGGGCCTATCCAATGTACTCAGCCCTACTATGAAACTAATTTATGGCTTTCATATGAAAGCTATAACCCAATTATAACCTCAGAATAGGGGGAAGGGGGAGGAGGAGCAAAAAGAGAGAGGTTGGGCAGAGGGAGGGTGACTGGTGGGATTACACCTGTGGTGCATCTTACAAGGGTACATGTGAAACTTAGTAAATGTAGAATATAAATGTCTTAATAACTAAGAAAATGCTAGGAAGGCTGTGTTAACCAGTGTGATGAAAATATGTCAAATGGTCTATAAAACCAGTGTAGGTGCCCCATGATTGCATTAACGTACACAGCTATGATTTAATAAAATGTAAGTCTGGAAAAAATGTGAAGGGCCATTACCTTGCTTGGTGAATTATCTGGGGAGGAAGGCTTCCTTTATAAGACAAATTTAAAAATAAATCAAAAAGTTAATCACATGTTCTGCACAGCTTTACTCTGCTCTTTCTCAGCAGAGGGAAGAGAATTCCAGCCCTGGGCATGAAGGTGCAGTAATCAGGGAAATTGCTGCTCACCCATATTCCCTGTACCCATCTCCAAACGGGGAAGGGACTGATCTTGCTTATATTTTAAACTACTCTTTTAGTGACTGTGACAGCATGACCAGCAATTTGCATGTTTATTTTTCCATTTCTAATTTGAAACTAAAGACTTTGTACAATTAATAGACACTTCAATTTAGGAACCCTTAAAAGTTTAGGAAAATCCTTCCCAGCTCCCCATTGCTCTCGATTCAGCCATTAACCATCATTTGTTCAGCTATTGTGTGTCAAGCAGTGTGTGGTTGCCCCCAGGACAGGGGCCTAAGCTCTCAAGTTGCTTGCTAAGCCTTTCATGGTCTAGCTCCGGCTAGCCGGAACTCCACCCTTACTGATCCTGGCCTTTAAGTTGACCATGGCTTTCATCTGGGACATCCTCCACCTCCCAACCCCCACATCAGAAGACTAATTCGTATTATTCACCTTTTAAGTCTGACTTAGATTTAGCTTCCCAGAAGCCGCCTTGCCCCCCCAGGGATCAGGTGTCCCTTTTGTTACTGGACCTTATTACTTTATTGTTTTCCATGTTTGCCTGATGATTTCCCATGATAGACCCTACCTTTTGTAAAGTCAGGGACTATGACTATTTTGTTTGTATTTGTATCCCCAAGGCAGAGTACCTGGCATCTCACTAAATATTTGTTGAAAAGAATTGCTGAATTAATTGCCAAGCACCTTATTTTGTTTGCTCAGGTGACTGCTCTGTAGATGAGAGACAGTGTTGAGGCAGTACAGCATCCTGCCTGTTTCTCTGTAGTGAAACATCTTCCTTTCGTCCATCTAGGCTTCTAGACATGCTCCCTTTTCTCCCCCAACCCCTCTCGGCTCTCAGTATCCATCCTAGCCCCTTTGCCAACTTCGCCCATGCTTTGGCTTTTAGTCCTCCGGCTTGCTTTCCAGACCTGTTGTCTACACCATCCGATTGCCTGATTGGTGTTCCTGGGTCTGCTCACACCTCACTCCCGCCCCACCTCCCTTCCTAGCAGTGGCATGTTGATGCAAGTGAGGACCTGGTCTCCCCAACTCTGATGCCTTGGATGTAACGAAGGGTGGAAAAGGGCATCCAGGAAATCCGGCCACCTCTGGGTTTCATCACACAGAAGTTATCATGATCATTTCCAGCACAGATGGTGAAGGTGATTAAATGAGCAATAATTACACTAAAGAAAAATCTCAGGCCTGCCTATTCAGGCACCACCACCTTCTTGTCAGTGAGTGAGTCACTTGGAAGGTGAGCAAACAGGTGCCACAGATGGATGTGACTGTGCACAGTTAAGACCCAAAGGCAGTTCCTTGCCTCTTGCACTCTCCAATGGCCTGTCTTCAATAAACAATAGAACTTAAGAGGGAATCTATGCTGGGTATATCAGCTGGTCTTACATTCCCACATCCCTGTCACCTTTTCTCTGGAGGATCCCTGTGAGGCCTTACGTGGTCTGGCCTTGGCCCACTCCACCCCAAGTCACTTTGCTCCCTGTGGTACTATCTCTGGCTTTCTCACGTTCTTGGACTCCTCAAACTTACCCTCACTCAAGCCCTGTGCCCATCCAGTTTCCTCTACTTGGAACATTCTCCCCTGTGATCCCCCCACCCTGCGATAAACTTCCCCTTCATACAGACCTCAGCTCAAGGGTCATTCTCAGATGAGATATTCCAGATCTCCAGACTTGCTCAGGTCCCCTTTCCACTGTTGTCAGAGGTCCCTGTGATTTTCAGAGTTGTAATTAAAATAATTCATTGTGGATTCTTCCTTGCCAGATCCTAAGCTGCAGGTTGGTGTCTGGTTTGCCTCCTGTGCTGGGGCTCAGCTTCATGGACATGCCATGACTTTCCTCACAGCTGCCTTGCTGGAGCTGCAGGCCCTGCAGAGCATACCTCACGGAGCCACTCAAGACCATCCCTGCACAGGCCGCTGCCAGGATCGAAGGCAACCCCGGTCACCTGCACAGTACTGCATTTCAAAAAAGATGTGCTTTTTTAAGAAAAACATTGGGTAAGACTCTACAGAACAAATCCAAAGCCACCATTTACCAAAGGATTGCCTTAAATAGCTGCTTCCCAGTGCTTTTGAAATTTAATCTGTAAAAGTAGTCTACATCATGTTTCCACGGTCTTTTTTTTTTTTTTTTTTTTTTTTGAGACAGAACCTCAAGCTGTCGTCCTGGCATCACAGCTCACAGCAACCTCCAATTCCTGGGCTCAAGTGATTCTCCTGCCTCTGCCTCCCAAGTAGCTGGGATTACAGGCACCTGCCACAATGCAGCTATTTTTTGGTTGCAGCCGTCATTGTTGTTTGGTGGGCCCAGGCTGGATAGAACCCGCCAGCTTAGGTGTATGGTGGCTGGCGCTTTAGCCACTTGAGACATAGGCACCGAGCCCAGGGTCTTTTTTTGAGACAGAGTTGCTCTGTCACCCAGGCTAGAGTGCTGTGGCATCAGCCTAGCTCTCAGCAAACTCAACCCCTGGGCTCAAGTGATCCTCCTGCCTCAGCCTCCCAAGAAGCTGGGACTACAGTAGAGATGAGGCCTTGCTCTTGCTCATGCTGGTCTCAAACTCCTGAACTCAAGGGATCCAGTTGCCTCAGCCTCCCAGAGTGCTGGGATTACAGGTGTGAACCACCTGCTGCCCCAGGTCCTTTTTTTTTTTTTTTTTTTTAATTAATGTGCAGGTATACGGGTAGGTAATTAATGTGCAGGTTACATTGTTTGCATTTGTAAGGTAAAGTCCAAGTGGTAGTTGTTTCCTTCACCCAGGAAGCCTGCATACACCCCTGCACCCTTCCCCTTGGGTAGGAACTGGCTACACCCTCTCCTCCTCCCCTCTTCATGAATTTAATTGAGTTTCTCTCTCAAGTGAGCATGTAGTTCTTAATCTACTAGTTCCAATTTAGTATCAAGTACACGTGATGCTTGTTTTTCCATTCCTGTGATAATCAGGACAGTGCTCTCCAAATCCATCCAGGTTGTAACAAAAGATACAAAAAGAAAGAACATTCAAGCAAGCCAAGAGGGAGATATAAAAAAATCCCAAAGCTCTGATGGTGTGGCTGCGTGTGCAGTCCAGACAGACGCTGTCAAGCAATCCTTGCTTCTGTACCTGGCCCTGCTCAGTCAGGCCTCGGTCAGTTCTTTGGATCTGGGAAAGCTGCTGCTGTGCAGCTAGAAGCTGAAGTGAATGATCCCTGGGTCTGCAAAGCAACAGTCCAAAGAGGTGCAGCTCCAACCCTGTCTCCCCCGGTCAAAATATGTCCACCTTGGCTTTGCGGAGGAGGTCAGGAGGAACAGAGGGCACGTAGGCATCTGTCTTCCTTATCTTTTCTCCCTCCTTCATCATAGTTGTGTCTGCTTGGCGTTTGAGCCAATGAGCATTCCCCCAGCCCCTTCTCCAGGAACTGCCCATACGCAGGAGGGTACTTGGGTGCTACAGGCCATATTTGTACTCAGCAACCTTAACTGGTTCCGGGGAGGGGAGCTTCCTAACCAATAGAAACAGAACCTATATGTGTGTGTGTGTGTGTGTGTGTGTGTGCGCGCGCGTACCAGTATGTATGTGTATGTATTAAATGTACATTCATAGAACCTCTGGAAGTTGACCACCCAAGAGACTGTAACAAACTGGTCAACATGTGGAGGTGGTCAACATTAAGGAACTAGGCCTATTATACTGATACGTACATGTGTTGCACATGTCTATGAAAATTAGGTCAACTTAAGGAGGTGGTCACCTGTGGAAGTTCTACTGTATGTGTGTATATGTGTGTATACAGGGTGGCCATAAAGTCCATATAGAATTTATAGCCACCCTATATATGGAAGAAAGAAATTTATTCAGAGGAATTGACTCATGTGATAACAGAGGCTAACAAGTCCCAAGATCTGCAGAGTAAGTCAGCAAGCTGGAGACCCAGGAGAGCTGATGGTGTAGGTCCAGAATGAAGGCTAGCAGGCTTGAAAAAGGTGGGAGGGTCACTTGAACTGAAAGGTAAGTTCAAGTTCAAAGGTAAGAAAAAAAATCAGTGTCCCAATTTGAAGGCCATCAGACAGGAGGAATTCTCTTACTTGGGGGAAAGTTGATCTTTTTGTTCTTTCAGGCCTTCAGCCACCTGGATGAAGCATGCCCCCAGTGGGGAGGGCAATCTGCTTTACCCAGTCCGTGAAGTCAGGTGTTGATACCACCTAGAAATATCCTCATGGAAATGTTTAGAATAATGTTTGTCCAAATATCCAGGCACTCCATGGCCCAGGCAAGTTGACACAAAAATCAGCCATCTTAAGTCCACCCCTTGTCAACTTGGCATCTGCATACAGTTCCTTAAACTCCTAATCTCGGGCGGCACCTGGGGCTCATGTTGGGTGCCAGCCCCATATACTGGAGGTGGTGGGTTCAAACCCAGCCCCGGCCAAAAAAAAAAGAAACAAGAAAAAAAAAATCTCCTAATCTAATAAGAAAAGGAAATGGAGCTGGGCGTGGTGGGTCACACTGGTGGTCCCAGTTACTTGGGAGGCTTAGATGGGAGAATCACTTGAGGCCAGGCATTTGAGGCTAGCTTGGGTGATATAAGTATAGTGAGACCCCATCTCAAAATAAATAGATAAATAAATAAAAAGAAAAAGAAGAAGAGACTGGAGGCTCAGGGACGCACAGAGGGCGAACATCCGGAGGTAGCAAGGGGGCAGCCATCTGCAAACCAGAGAGAGAGGCCCAGAAGAACTGGCACGTGGGACCCCTCCTGGCCCTTGATCTCGGACTTCCAGCCTCCACAACTGTGAGAAAATAAATTTCTGCTGTTTAAGCTTCCCAGCCTGGCGTTTATGTTATGGAAGCCCTAGCAGCACACCACCCTTCCAAACAGGGAGCTCCCTCCTCTCTTGGCTGCCCCGGTCCTCAGTCTGCAGCACCTTCCTCACCTCCATGGTTTGTCTTTCTTACCCCTCTACGTTCCTGAGGCCAAGGGAGCAGCCTGCTCGTGCTTTTCAGGGGAGACAGGAAAGATGGGCTCAGAGAGCTTGGGGATTCTTCACTGGACTTTCAATGGGAGGGTCCAGAAATCAGTAGGGCCACCAGCCTAGAGGTGTCCTTGTGTGACTCTGCAGAAGGCACCCTTGCCTGACCCAGAGGTGGACAGCCTCAGAACACACAGCTACGGCTGGACTTGCGGGTCCCTGTGCACGCACTGCACCACCACGCTGTGGCCTTCCTTCTGGGCCTCTCTGTGCACTCCCCAGTCTGCACATCCTGACACCACACCCTATAAGGGACAGAAGAATGGCACACCCTGAGAAGCGACCTCCAGCAAAACATGGTGAGCCACAACAGAGAGGAGGCCGCGTTTATGCCTTATGTGCCTGTGATATTTACATTCGCTAGGGACAGTTTTTCTGACACGCTCTTCAGGAGGAAGCTGAGAAAGTGAGTGACAGTTTCTTTGTGTCCAACAGCTTCTTGGATCAAGTTCAGAAAATGAAGCACTTGAAAAAACTGCTCTGGCACTTTTATAACAGGTGGAAGTAGGACGACCAAGTGAAGTTGGGGCACCAGGCACCTTCTTTCCCTATGTCTGGAGAGAAGAGAGTGAAGGAGGTCCTCGGGTATCTGAGCAGTCGTGTCCCCGGAGGGAGTAGAGCTCAGCAGTGTGTGACCAGGAGCATTGACTGTGCACTTGGCACTGTCATTGCAGTGTCTACGGAGGCCCCTGGAGAGATATAAGATCAGTATCTCACAAATGAATGCAACAGATTTCTAGGACAGAGGTTGTGAGGAGGTCTGATCGCTAGCAACTGTAATCTTGCAGGTGGGTACTGTGAGCCCAAATCCCCGGCTGGGGGATGCACTTGTCTATAGGTGAAGCACCCCTTCCACTGTGCCCACCTGAAAATGACTCTCACACTCTTTCTTTCATCCTCTTATGTTCTTTATGGCGGTGGTTTGCACACAGGTCGGTCCCTGCCAGCTCTCTCTGCCCTTGTAGCTCTCCGGAGCAGAGGCACACATGGCTGGTGCTGCCTCGGCACCTGGCACGTGGGAGATGCTCAGTTGCCATTGAACATCATGCTGTACTAGGGACTCTGTGTGTAGGGACAGCCTCCAGCAAGCAGGCCCTGGCAAGGGAGGTACAGGTGTGATTATAACCCAGAGCGAGGCCAGGTTTGGTAGAAATTGAAAGTTGGATTAGGACTCGTTCTGGCTTTTGGCCACCTCATTGCCAGGCACGTAAAACCACTCCTGGTCGTCTGGTGAACATGGTATCTGGGGAAGAGAGCCCCAGGCTGGGGTCCCAGGTAGTTGGTCTCACAGAGGATTGGCTCAGCCTGAGTCAGTGGGTCTCAGAGGTTGTACCAGTGAGGCAGGGCTGGGTTGTGGTACAGGGGAGACAGCCCTCGACTCTCAGGGCTCAACTCAGGTTTATTTCTTGCTCATACTACATATCCATTGCAGGTGGGTGGTGTGGGAGTGGTGAGCAGAATCCTGCTCAGGCTTAGAACTTGGCTGGCAGAGGAGGCCTTCAACTTGAGGGCTACCCTATGTGGTGACGTGGACCCAGGCCCTTGGAGCTGCCACGGAAGCAACCCTCTGTTACACTGCACTAGCCAGAGCAGACCACCTCCCAGCAGGCAGTGTCACCATGTTGCAGGTGCCCAGAAGAGAAGCCGCTGGTGGTGAGCGGTTGGGAGTGGGGGGCTTGTCCCCAGCTGTGAGGTTGCCGCTGTCCCCCAGGACTGAGCCCAGTGCAGGCACAGGCTGAGGAGGCCTTAGGAATGCTGGTTTGGGAGCTTATGTCATTCCAGCAAGCTTTACTTTCCTTACACTTTCTCAGCAGACTGTGAAATCCAATTTAGAATGTGCAGCAGAGCCCTGGAATTCTAACCTCTCACCAGGCAGCTGGGAAATAGCAGTGTCAGGCTGGGGTTAAAAAAAACATCAGGAACCGAAGTGTTGTCTGTGTTTTTGGGTTTGTGTTTTATTTTCAGGAACTAAGAAGGAAAAAAAGTGAAGTAAGGACAGGAATACAAATAAAAATAAAACAGAAGTCAACATGGCCCTGCCTTTGCCGGAAACAGCAGACAAATCAGAACGGAGGGTGGATGGCGGAGCGGGACTGGACAGGATGCCACACGCTGTTGGGGATCAGTCTGCCAGGAAGAAGAGCTCCCTGTGCTCTCAGGCCCCCACAGCCAAGGCCGAGCTTCCAGGCAGAGAAACAAGCAAGAGAGAAGACATTTGCTGAGATGAGTTGGGGGTGACAGGAGAGTGCGTGGGAATGGGGAGGAGGATGTGGGGCCCTGGCGTCAGCTTCCCTGCAGCTGGCCCAGCCTGGAGCACATCTCCCTGCCCCAGCTATGACACCCAAGGAAGGCATAGGGTTAAGTGTCAATTTCTCTAGGAAGCATCCCCTGGCCTCCCAAGCTGGGCCAGCTGTGCCTAGTTCCCTCTGAGCATCCTGCCTTCTTTACCCTCAGCGAGGCTGTGCTGTCAGGGGCTAGCACCGTTGGGAACAGCGGGTACTGTGCATTGAGAAGGAGTGAATGATGGGCTGGGCAGGGCTCAGCATTTGCTCCACAGGAGGTGAGCAGGCCAGATAGAGGCACCTGGATGTGGAGAGGCTGACTGTACCTGGGTCACTCAAGGCTGACCCAGGCACTGCCACAGTGCCATTCTCAGACCCTGACAACTCAAGCCCCTGGGTCCAGCCCAGTCTCTAGGGACCTCTGGGCCAGCTCGAGGCTCTGGGAAACAAGAACTGTCATCTGCTACGCAGCCTGGTACACCTCCTGCCCCCCAGCTTGCCCTGTCACTGGTAGTTACAGAGTCAAACAGCCCCACACAACTTACGAGTTCTGGGGCCTCATCCCTGACTCATCAGGCAAGGGCCCCAGGATTAGTCTTTCCGGGGAGGAGGAATTTCTCCAACTCTTTCAGAAACATCCAGAATGTTCCCACATTTCCTCCTGAATCTTTCCCGCATCTCTGGGGAGGAGACCATTCCTGTGCACTAGAAAACAGAAGTACTCAACCCATTATCTGACTTTTAGTGCCTTAGTGTACCCATTTGTAAAACTTGGGCTGCATTTGTCCTTTCTTATATTACAGAAATTTGGGGACCATTATTAATATTAAAACATTGAATGACTTTTGGAAGACAGGGAATCTCTTTTCATGATTTTTTGTTATTTTTATAGGCAGGGTCTTGTTTTGTCCCCCAGCGGTATGATCACAGCTCACAGCAACCTACTGAGTTCAAGTGATTCACCTGCCTCAGCCTCCTGAGTAGCTGGGACTACAGGCACCTGCCACCACATCTGGCTAATTTTTCTATTTTTTTCAGTGACAAGTTCTTGCTATGTTGCTCAGCCTGATCTCAAACGCCTGGACTCAAGGGATCGGCCTGCCCTGACCTCCCACAGCTCTTGGATTACAGGTATGAGCCTCTGCACCTGAACAGTTGTCACGATTTTGTCCTCCAGCTTCCCTTATGTCTCTGGAACCTTCTGGAATGTGTTGCACAGGCCAAACTAGAGAGGGGAACCCAGGGATGGGCAGGGGTGGGCAAGTAGATGGTCTCAAGCCTGGGATCATTCTAACAAAGGCAACGATTTCATCGGAGTTCCTCTTCAAAGATAATTAATTCAAAACTGCTAGTCATTGAGGTGGGGTCTTTTGGCCAGAAAACCCAGGCATGTCCAGCCCTGGCCCTGGGAAAGGTGGCTGGGGACAGAGACCCTTCAGAAATGAGGTGAGGCCTGCAGAAAGGGTCTCCAGGTGTGAGCCAGCCTCGGCACCAGGCCAAGCTGCTCCAGCTGTAGCCTCGTAGGCCTGTAGGCATTGAGGTTGCTGTAGAGGGCGGGTGGGCCGTCGTGGGGCCGCGGGCAGAAGTGGGCCTGGGGACTTAGCGCTCCCCATGGGCTGTGGTAGGGCTGAATGCGGGGTGGTGGAGTTGGGTTTGGGGTCCCAGGACTGCCAGGCCCGGAGCATGTGGACAGACTCTGGTTGTGAGGATGGCTGCCGGTCGATGGGCTGCTGAAGGGGTCAGAGGATGTGTGGTCACTGGCTGAGTGGCTGCTGCTGAGGCCACTGGGGAGGTTGTGGCTGGCTCTAGGCAGGAGGTGGGCAGCCAGCCTGGGTGACTTCAGGCCCATCACAGGCTTGGAGGAGGCATAGAGGTGGCGGAACTCCTCGTCAAATGGCTCCACTGCTTGACCTGTGAATTTGGAGAGGATGTTCCGGTGGACGTGACCGCAGAGCCAGGTGAAGCTGCAGGGGAAGAGAAGAGAGGAGGAAGAGAAAGAGGGGGTCACGCTTGTCCACAACCCTCCTGGGGTACTAGTCGGGGAGTTGTGGGAACCCCTCAGGGCGGGGAGGGAGGGGACTCACCCACATGCTCTCCTCCCCTGTGCAGGTAAGTTTCATCCCACAGAAACCCCAGGGGGAGAGGTTATTATCCCCATCTTACAGATGACAAAAACTGAGGCCCAGAAACCAGAACATGTTTGCAAATGAATGTTACAATGCGGGGGGAGTCGCCCAGGTGCTCAGAATGAGGAAGTAGGAAGGGGCTGAGTGCCAGCTGCCCTGGCTGTGCTCAGGTGAGTGTGGGTGTGGGAACACCACCTCCTTTAATGGCACAAGGGTCTAGAGAAAGCACCTGCAAAAAATGGCTGCTCCCTGGAAGCACAGGCTGTATTTTCATGAAAATCTAACATGTTTATGAGAGAGGATTTAGCCCCATTTTCAGGCACATGGACCCAGCAGGGCTGATCGGGAGAAGGAGCATGATGTGCTCTTTGGGGCACAGAGAAGGGGACACAGGGAGAGCCCACAGGAACCATGGGTCCCTGGTAGGTGTGGTTTATGCAAAAAAGCCACCCAAACACCCACAAGAGGACACATTCAAGGAAAGGCCTTGGCCTTCCCCCACCCCCATTTAAGGGTTTTAAATGAAAACAAAATACTTAAGGCATTTATTACTTCTAATGTGTTTCCAGTTTTAACCAAGTTCTCTTCTGTCTCTGATGATAAACTCCTTTCATCCCCCCAACTGCCCCCAATCCTTGAAAATCCAGTGACAGCATAGACAGACCTACCAAGAGCATCAGGCTACAGATTGCTGGGTCTCCACTCAGGTGACCCCAAAATAATGGGGGGAGGATGGGTCACACGGATAGCACCTGAGCTGCTAAAAACAGGCCCCCCAATTGTGGATTTCTCAGTCCCCTTCCTGCCTTTCTTGCCACCTAGAGGCCTGGCCCTGGCCCAGGTTGGGGGGTTCCCTGCCCCAGGTTGGAGGGTTCCCTGCCCCATGACGCGGGGCAGGGTGCACAAGGCTCAGATGATCCTGGGAATAACAATGAGGCTGTGTTTACACCTCACTGACCCAGGAGCCACCACACCCCCAGGGGTGAGCGTGTGACTCTGGGACCAGTCGTGAAGGAGGTGACCACCAGCACAGCACAGAGGGACTCGACCCTGGAACTGGGCCAGAAGCATAATAGCTGCAGGTTTGCACAACAAAACAAGTCCAAAGTCCTCCTGGCAGCTCCTCAGGCCCCCATGCGTCTGTGTGTCTCCCACGTGTGTCCTGGCCGGGGCTCTGTGCAACCCGGGTCCCTGACGTGTCTGTGCATCGTGTGTTTTAGAGGCTACGCTTACTTGAAGTAAGGGGATGAATGACACTGGGTTTTTATTGTTTTTGGCCCTCAAGTACATAGAATTCACTTACTCATAAGCTGGCCCATGACTAAACTCTCCTCCTTGGGGGTCTGTTCATGGCCCATCTTTATTTACTTAACTATCTAGTTATTTAAAATAATGTAGTTGGCACTTAGGAACCCACCACGTGAAAGAAAAGGCAGCATCTTGAGGATAACCTGCAACAGCAATAGGGCTCCTCCCTGCAGCGCCCCCAGAATCTCTGAATCCGATGAGATGGGCCTCCTGAGTCCCGTGAGCATAAACAACTCCCTGCCTTTTCTTCTCCCATAGTGAATGTTTGATATATTTTTGGAAGTAAATCTCTCTATCTCGGTTGTTTTTTAATATCCAGGCACTCTTTGGGGATTTTTTTCTCCCTTCATATTACATTGCTAGGATCTGCGGCCTCTACACTGCTTGCTGCAGTGCGTCATGTGGCTGTTGATTACATTCCCCTGCATGGTACTGTGCTCTGCCCCCCCCCCCCCCAATGGTTTATTCGTCGCCTCTCACCGATGGGTATTGGGGCTGTTCTGCTGTGAACAGTGCTGCTTTGGACATTCTCATATGTGTTTTCTCCTGTACCTGTGCAACAGAAGTTTCTCATGGAAATATACCTAAGAGTAGAATTGCTGGGATATAAACTAGGTGAATGTTCAGCTTTCGGAGAAAATGCCAACTCCTATCAGCCATTGTATTCCAATTTGCAACCCCATCGGCAAGGTATAAAAGAGCTCAGAAACCCAATGTTGGGTAGTGTCAGTCGTTTTCATTTTTTATTTTTTTGAGACCGTCTCACTCTGTCACACTGGGTAGAGGGCTGTGGCACCATAGCTCACAGCAACCTCAAACTCTTGGGCTCAAGTGATCCTCTTGCCTCAGCCTCCTAAGCAGCTGGGACAACAGGTGCCTAACAATGCTCGGCTATTTTTTTTCTATTTTTAGTAGAGACGAGGTTTTGCTCTTGCTCAGGCTGGTCTCAGTCTTTTTTATTTTTGTACTGGTTGAAAGTCTGAAATGTACCTGTAATCCCAGTACTCTGGGACGCTGAGGCAGGTGGATTGCCTGAGCGCAGGAGTTTGAGACCAGCCTGAGCAAAGCCAGACCTGTCTCTACTAAAAATAGAAAAATTAGCTAGGTAGATAGTCCCAGCTACTTGGGGGCATGAGGCAAGTGGACAGCTTGAGCCCAAAAGACTGAGGCAGTGAGCCATGAGGCCAACTCACTCTACTGAAGGCAACTTGAGAGATTGAGACAGTCTAAAAAAAAAAAAAAAAAAAAGGAAAGAAAGAAAAGAAAAGGTCTGAAGTGTAACTCATTGTAGCCTCAATTTGCATTTTCCTGATTTCCTGATTGCTGGTGATTATGGACATCTCTTCATGTGCTTTTATTTTTGCCACACTGTTGCCTCCTTGGTGCAATGCCTGCTCCATTTCCCACCCATTTTTCTGTGACTCTTGTGATTCCTGATGCTAATCGCTATCAGGGGTGTTCGTCATGATACTTGCTTTCAGTTTGCAGCCTAACTTTGCACTGTTTCTTTTTCTTTTTGTTGAGATAGGGTTTCTCTCTGTTGCCTGGGTTAGAGTGCCACGGTGTCACCTCTCAGACTCACTCTGTTGCCTCAGCCTCTGGGAAGCTGGGACTATAGGTGCTGGCCACCACATCCAGCTAAATTTTTCTATTTTTTGGAGAGATGAGGTCTTGCTCTTACTTAGGCAAACTTTGCTCTTTCTTTAAGATGTCTTTCAGCGACCCAAAGTTCTTGATTGTAGTATGGTCAGATTTACCAACCTTTTGTGTCCATTTTTTTTGTTTTGTTAAAAAAAAAAAATCTTTGCTTACCTTATGGTCTAGAAGATACTCATCTATATTTTCTACTAAAAATGTTAATGTTGGTTTTTGACATTTAAGCTTTTTTTTTTTTATCTATTGGGAGTTGATTTTTAAAAAATATGTGTGAGGTAGGAATCCAATTTTTCACAGAGGGAATTATTTTTCCAGCTCCTCCTTTCCCTGCTGGTTTGGCATACTCTGTCCTGTGTGGTAAGTTTCCAGCTTTCTCTTCTATTCCATTTGTCATTTTTTCTGTCCCCCCACCCCCACCCCACCAATGCCACCTTCTCTGGATTCTTGCAGCTTCCTGGCAAGTCCTGACCTCTGGTGGGCCGAGTCCTCTCTGCTTGTTTTTCTTCTTCAGATTCATCTTGGCTAATTTTTTTTTTTTTGAGACAGAGTCTCAAGCTGTCTCCCTGGGTAGAGTGCTGTGGCATCACAGCTCACAATAACCTCAAACTCTTGGGCTTAAGTGATTCTCTTGCCTCGGCCTCCCAAGTAGCTGGAACTACAAGCACCAGCCACAATGTCTGGTTATTTTTTTTTATTGCAGTTGTCATTGTTGTTTGGCAAGCCGAGGCTGGGTTCGAACCCACTACCCCCTGAGCTACGGGCACTGCCCATCTTGGCTAATCTTGAAGAAATGTGTTTCACATTCTGACCTTCAAATACACACATCACATGTGAAAGAAACTTAGTAAAGGTAGAATGTAAATGTCTTAACACAATAACTAAGAAAACGCCAGGAAGGCTATGTTAACCAGTGTGATGAAAATGTGTCAAACGGTCTATAAAACCAGTGTATGGTGCCCCATGATCGCATTAATGTACACATCTATGATTTAATTAAAAAAAAAATACACACATCACCACACAACAATTTCCAGAACATTCCTTACCTCAGTGTGCTGTGATTATTTTTATTCTATTCTATATCATTTTCAAAAAATTCTGGACATCCTCCACTAAACTGATTTCACACCCTACTTACTAATGGATGGTGATACACAGTTCAAAAAAATATGGCTGGATGGCTGGACCCTAACATGTGCTTTCATTCATTTATTCATCAAACATTTATGGCCATGTAAAATGTGTCAAGACTGACTTACTGTACTTCATGCCAGGAATGCAATAGAGAAGAAAGCATGCCCAGTCCAGTCCCTGACCTCCTGCTGTTTACAGTCCATCTAAACACGTTCACAAATAAATAACTACAAATCACAGAGGGTGAAGCCACAGAGGATAAGGCAGCTCTGGATGGGGAGCTCAGAGAAGGCCTCTGCGGCAATGATCTGGAAGCTGCCACCTGCATAAAGAGGCGTGAGCAGGATAGAGACAGCAGGAAGGAGCCCTCCAGGGTGGGGATGCACAGGGAGGGCACTGGCCAAGGCAGGAGGGAGCCTGGAAGCCCAGGAAGAGGCCAGTCTGGCTGCAGCACAGCGGAGGAGCGAGAGGACCCTGCTGAGACAGAGGCCTGGCGAAGGATGTAGATCTTTTTTTCTAGGAGCAGTGGCAAGCATTGAAGAGTTTTAAAGATGGAAGTGATTTGATCTGGTTTGTGTTTCATGATACTGATGTGATGCCGACTGCGGCCTTCCTGCCCAGACTCCACTGCCACCCACAGGTTTTTTCCCCAAGGAACAGAAAAATGTTTAAATACAAACCCATCTGCCTCCTCAGTGCAGAATTCTCTGCTGGCTTATCCACCGGGAGCAGGGGGAGAGGATGGGGGAAGGGTGTGTTTCTCTAGCATTTTCCCTCTAACAAACCACACAGGAGGGAGGAAACCCATGAAGGGCCCTTACCTCCTGCAATTAAGCTTCACAAATCATAAACGTAGCATAATTATAAAGATAATAATTCATAGGAACCCAGTGGAAAATGATTTAAATCGCATTATACTAACAGATCAATGTCTGTTACATGTAAGTGTGCTAGTAATGGAATAATCACCAGCCCGCCTAAGTAAAAGTCACTAGAGCTTAGAGTTATAATTATCAGAATAGAAGTGAAAGTATTAGTGGTACCAATGTCTTAAACAACAATAAACTCTGAAGTAACATCTTTGAGTGCATCCTATATGTCAGGCAGCTAAGTATTTGCCCCTGCTGTCTCACTTAATTCTCATGGGCATTACTATTTTCCATGTTGTTCTGATGAGGAGACAGGCCCAGAGAGATGACAGGTACACAGCTATTAAAAGTGGGGTATGGGCCGGGTGCAGTGTTCATATCTGTAATCCTAGAGCTCTGGGAACCCGAGGCAGGAGGATCACTTGAGCTCAGGAGCTTGAGACCATCCTAAGCAAGGGCGAGACCTCGTCTCTACTAAAAATACAAAACTTAGCTGCGCTTTGTGGTGGGCACCTGTAGTCCCAGCTACTTGGGAGGCTGAGGCCAGAGGGTTACTTGAATCCAGGAGTTTGAGGTTGCTGTGAACTAGGTGACACTAGGACACTCTGGCCTGGGCAACAGAGTAAGGCTCTGTCTCAAAAAAAAAACAAAAAAGCAAGAGGCACCTGTAATCCCAGCTACTCGGGAGGCTGAGGCAAGAGAATCACTTAACCCCAAGAATCTGAGGATGCTGTGAGCTGTGATGCCACTGCACTCTATTGAGGGCAACATAGTGAGACTCTGTCTTAAAAAAAAAAAGGAGAAAGAAAAAAAGAGTGGGATATGAACTGACAAGTTCAAATTCTTTTTTTCAAATTCTTACTTTTTCTGTGGGAAAGCATAACATATAAACTATATTTGTTCAAAGGTGAAAGCGTACCAATTTGGGGATTAGAGGGTAGAAACTGAGGATAAACATAGAGAAACTGTTTTCCTTAAGGTATTAAAAGGAAATTTATTTGGGGCACGAGCTTCAGCTTAACTTGCCCAGCATTTGAGACCAATTCCATACCAGGAGGACCTGCTCAGTGGCCCAAATGGACTGAGACACTGTGCAAATATAATAAATGAGCTGAAAGGAACCTGGAGGTGTTGGCCTAATGCGGCCACACGTAGCCCTTTCCCTCCTCCTGCTCTCCTCCTAAGGCAAAGATGCAAAGGTCTGGCTAGCCACACCCCCCAGAAGATTACCACCAAAGGACCCTAACCTTCCAGGAGCTGTGGAATTTGCACACCCCCTACAGCCCCATGTGAAAGGGGTCTCTAGGCTGGGCTCATGCCCGTAATCCTAGCACTCTGGGAGACCCAGGCTGGTAGATTGCCTGAGCTCACAAATTCAAGACCAGCCTGAGCCAGAGCTAGACTTCATCTCTAAAAATAGCTGGGTGTTGTGGCGGGCGCAGCTACTGAGTCCCAGCTACTCAGAAGGCTGAGGCAAGAGAATCACGTAAGCCCAGGAGTTTGAGGTTGCTGTGAGCTCTGTCACCAGGGCACTCTACCGACAGTGACAGAGTAAGACTCTGTCTCAAAAAAAAAAAAAAAAAAGAAAGAAAGAAAAAGGGGGGGTCTCTAACTTCCCCCGGGCACAGATGCCTTCTTTACACTGCCCAGGTAGGGCACCCTCCCCTTTCTATAAACCTGGGTTGAACATCTCTGCGTCCTCGTCTCTAGGCACCATGGTTTATACCCTTCAGAAGGTAGCAGTTTTAATACCATAAAAAGTAGGATTTAAGCTAAAAGGCGCTACAGAAAGATAGCATGTTTTAAATGCAAGAGTTCTTTTCCTGTCTCTTTTTCCCTTTACGCTCATCTGTCCCTGGCTAGAGATTTTGCCGTTGTCCCACCGAGTTTATAACTGCGTCTCAGGCTCCTGGTCCCGGGGGAAAGACAACGTGTTTAAGGTGCACACCAGGCCCCTGCTCACTCACTGGAAGCCACTCTCACTCCCAGTTTATCCCAGTTTTGTCTCTGTGCTCATATTTCCATGGTCACTGCTAGTATTTGTAGTGGAGGGAGTGAGATGAGAGGCAATCAGCTGTCACCTCTGCTCTCTTTGTCACACTCATTGCCTTCCTCCATAAAATGTCCCCAAATGACCTTAGGCTGTTCCGCCCCACCTTGATTGCAATCTCATTTTATCCCTTCCTAAAACCCACTAGCAAATCTGCTTCGCTAGTGCTGCCCCTAAGAACAGTTCAAGAATCTCCTTTAAACTCTGAAATCAAGTCTCAAACAAAGACTCAAGTAAGGTAGCATTGTTAGAAAAATGAATGGTCTGTCATTTGGATGTAGGAGCCCTTGTGTGACTGCCTAAAAATGAACTGAATCTGTACAGCATTTCTCCAAAGGATAAAGGACCAGCAAGCAGAAACCTCGACATCCTTGGCCATCAGTGAAATGCAAATCAAAACCACAGTGAGAAACCACTTCACCCCCTCCATGGCTCTAATCCTAAAAAGATGAACAATGACAAGTGTTGCCTTGACACTTGCTTCTTAACAAGTGAAGGAGCTCAGGAAATTTCACCCCCAAATAGGATTCCTTGGTATAAAAAGCATTTTGAATTATAGGCCCTTTGAGATCAGAAAGCCTTGAAAGGGGCTTTTCCTTCTATCTGCAAAAACCAGACTGACTCAATCAAAAGATCAAACGGCAAAGGACTTCCCTTCCCTTCCCTGTTATTATTACAGGAAAGCCAAACAACACTTCCACCAGACCTGGCCAAAATCATTAAGATATTATGCTTCACAGGTGAATTTAATTTGCAAAAAGAATCACTTAAAAGTCAATCTGTTTCCCCCATCCATTTGTCCTCCCTAGCACAATTTGTTGCCCCTAAATAGAATGATCTTTTCTCATTTCCTTTCCTCTCCGAAAAAAATAGCTATAAAATATTTAAATATGTTTAATTATTTTTAATTTAAATATTTTATGAGATATCAAGTAATCACGCAAAGTGGTTCTCCCCAGGTGTGTGAAATCTTTCTCTTATTAATTGCCTTAATTGTGAGTTGATCTTTCAATGAATTATCAGGGGAAAGAGCAAGTTTCCCCTCACTCCTATGCTAGCATCAGGCAAATTAGAGCCCTTATACATTGTTGGAAGGAATATAAAATGGTACAGCCACTTTGAAATAAAAAATCTATTCCTCAGAAGACTGAACGTAGAATTATCAGCTCATCTGCTAATTCTACTGCTAGGCATACACACAAAAGAACTAGAAACCTATGTCCACACAAAAAGTTATATGCAAGTGTTCATAGCAGAATGATTTATAAAAGCCCCAATGTGGAAAGAACCCAAATGTCCACCAACTGACAAATGGATAAATAAAATGTGGTATGTCTATACAATGGTGTGAACCTTGAAAACATTCTGCTAAGTGAAAGAATCCAGCCATAGAAGACACATATTACAGGATTCTATTCGTCTGAAATGTCCAGAAAAGGCAAAGCTATAGAGACTGAGAGTAGGTCAGTGTTTGCCTAGGGCTGGGGAGTGCTGGGGGAAACTGAGGAGTCACTACTAGTGGCTGTAAGGTTTCCTTCGGGCAGTGGTTCTCAACCTTCCTAATGCCGCCACCATAAGATTATTTTCGTTGCTACTTCATAACTGTAATTTTGCTACTGTTACGAATGGTAATGTAAATATCCTTTATGCAGGATGGTCCCCCAAAGGGGTTGCACCCCACAGGTTAAGAACCACTGCTTTAGGGGATGGTGACAATGTTCTAAAATTGACTGTGGCGCTGGTTGTGCAACTCTGTGAATTATACTAAAAACCTTTGAATTGCACACTACAAATTGATTAATTGTATGGTATGTGAGTTAATAAATGTCAATAAATGTATATTAAAGTAATAAACACAAATTAAACGGGGCACACACATACACAACTAAACAAATTGCCTCATTTTATAACCACATCTTAGATACCAGAGGTGGGAAAAAGAGGATTCTATGTCCTATGGAAATATCAAGGGAAACTGAAGCACTTGGAAATAACTCCTCTTCCTCCCCAGAAGGGTCCAGATTTCCTGCTTCCCACCCCATCTACACGAGGCTCCAGCTCCGGGTGGAAGGGGAGCTTCCTGGGAGCTGCTGGTGGGATGTGGGACTTAGCTGCAGGGGCTGGTCTAACCTGGCTCAGCCCTTGGTCTCCATGAAGCCTTGACAGGACATGAATCCAGCGCTCACCTGTATGATCCAGACAGAACAAATCTCCAGTCTGAGATGATAAACTTCTCCTGAATTTGTCCTGCAAATTTCCTGCCTGATTTGGCACAGTACACCTCTCCTTCCACACTCCGGATGGAAATGTTCTGTCAGAAGGAAAGTCAAAGTGTCACTTACTAATTACATTTGGACTATAGACTGAATTTTTTTTTTAGACAGTGCCTCACTCTGTCACCTTTGGTAGTGTGCTGTGATGTCATAACTCACAGCAACCTCAAATTCTCTTGGGTTCTAGAGATCCTCTTGCCTCAGCCTCAGGAGTAACTAGGACTATAGACGTCTGCTACAATGCCTGACTATTTTTAGAGATGGGGTCTCACTCTTGCTCAGGCTGGTCTCAAACTCCTGAGCTTAAGCAATCCACCTGCCTTGGCCTCCTAGAGTGCTAGGATTACAGGAATGAGCCACCATGCCTGGCTTACAGACTGAATGTTTGTGCCTTCCAATTCTATGGTGAAACCTAATCCCCAACATGATGGCATAAGGAGGTGACCAGGGCATGAGGGTGGTGCCTTCACAAATGGGATTAGTGTCCTATAAAGGAGGCCCAAGAGAGCTGTCTCATTTCTTCTCCATGTGAAGACACATGGCTAAGATGGCCATTTATAGACTAGGAATTGGGCCCTCACCAGGCACTGAATCTGCTAGTACCTTGGATCTTGAACTTCTCAGCCTTCAGAACTGTGAGGAATAAGTTTCTATACTTTAAAAAACACTTAGACTGTGATATTCTGTTATAGCAGCTCAAACGGACTATGGCAATTGCATAGGAAAAAGTCTGGAAGAATATTCACCATGATAGACATATGTGCTAGGTCTGGTTAGTGGGATTATGAGCCATTTAAAAATCTTTTGTTTTTAGAGACAGGATTTTGTTCTGTTGTCCAGGCTGGGGCACAGCAGTGCTATCATAGCTCACTGCAACCTTGAACTCCTAGGTTTCAAGTGATCCTCCTGCCTCCGCCTCCCAGGTAGCTGGGACTACAGGCATATGCCACTGTGCTTGGCTCTCATTTTAATTTTTTCCTTAGCTGAATTGTCTAAGTTTTCTTCATTACCCTTCATTCCTATCAGCTGGGAATAAAAAAAAAAAAAAAGGAAAGTCATAGAATTCAAACAAGGCAGCAAATAAAAGAAAGGTAGGGGCTAGATGACCAGTCTAGGCTTCCATGGACCACAGAGGTCTGGCAGTTACTCAGAGGCAAGTCCAGATCTGCTTTGTAAGTGGCTTCAGTGACATGAGTCCCTGACCCCAACGTGGTCAGAAGGAAGGCCCAATGCAGCCATGGGGGTTGGCTTTGTTGAATCTCAATGGACCCTAGATTGTGCTGTGGAAAGGCACGTCTACAACCCAAATCATGGCTCCATTTGTCCCTTGTCTCCCATGCAGCATCTATACCCTCAAGTTGTACCCTGTAAAGGGCAGGTGAAGTGTGAGAGTCTCTCTCAGGGTTAAGGCTGAGGGAGGTGGAACACCAGTACACTCTGGGAGGGGCACACCCAGTGCTGCCTCCAGCAGCATCTTTAGGCCTCTCCATAGCTCTGTGAGATCACAGGAGGGGACACAACCCATTGTGCTGTGGTGAACAGACCACTGTCAGATGTGACTTCAAGGGCCATGAAAGCAAGGCCCTCTTTGATTCTCTTGACTTGTTTTAATGGCCTTGTGCCAAGGAGGTGTGATCTGGGTAATGTCAAGAAGCCCCAGTAGTCAGAGGTCCTGAGGCCTGTGGCACCAAAGGGAGCCCTGTGGGCAGCTTCCCTGGTCAGTGCAAAGGGCAAGAGAGGGATGGAGGAGGTTCTCCCAGGGGCCAGTCTGCCTGAGCTGGAGGGGACCCCTCGAAGCAACCCAGAGGGCCACATATCAGCTGTTCAGCTGGGCCTCTCCATGAAGGATATGGGTGTTTTACATTTGAATTACATTCAATTAGCTGCCCTCAAATTTGTGGATCAACCAAACCCTTATCTCTCTGGCAGGGAGAGAAAAGAGGTGAGTTTGATTAAGTTCAAGATAATCAAATTCTTCTTGAGTTCAGAAGTTCTAAACAAGTGTCCAGTGGGTCCTGGAAGTTGCTTGCCTTGTGCGGTGTGTCCACTGGGTTTCCCCAGCTGAGGTGAGAAGTATGTGACAGCCATGACCCCTTTACACATTCTAACCTCCCTGCATCATGTATTTGATGAGCAGAAAGAATGGGAATCCCTTCCAAATCTGATCCTAGAACCCCCTGCAGCATCCTCGAACCCTGTCTCTCTGTACGTGGCTGTCTTGGAGGCCACGCATTCCTTATGATATAGCTACAAGATGGAGGAGGGTCATCTGACTTACATAGGACTTTGAGCAAGAAATTGTGTTAAGCCACTGAGTTTTGTCACCACAGCATGGTCTATCCTATCTGGACCAACACAAGTACCCTTAGGACTCTCGGTGGGGACCCTACCTTGAGATGACTGTCAGAGATCTGGACTTTATCACACATCTCCTGGAAGAGCTTTACACCTCCCTGGTCCAGGAGCACACAGACAAACACCCCGCGCTTGTTGGCTGCCTCTAGAATGTCACAGAAGATCTCCACATCGGTGAACAAATCCATCAGGATGACCAGGACCTGGACCAGGGCAGAGGGCTCCATTATTGGAAAAGTCAGGGCCAAGTGCTAACTGTTTTCAGCCAAACCTCCTAAGTCCCAGTGAGCCTGGGAAAACTGTTCTGGTTGATGCCAGGCCAGAGGGGTGGGGAGGGTCTGACTGGGTAGGGTTCAGGGGAGGGAAGGGAGGCCACTGTCCCTGCCTGACCCCACCTCTGCAGCCACCTCGCATCCTTTGGCTTCTACACCCATGGTTGGGTGAGGAATGCAAAGGAAGGAAGAAAGCCTAGAAATAGGAGAGGAAAACAAGCACGGGTGTCCGGGCAGGTTCCGAGGAGAGGAATGAATTCAAGGTCATGTATTCTCAGCCAGTTGGAGCCAGAAGACACGCTATGGCCACTGGTTTTCAACTATTTTGAAGCCATGGACTCCTTGCCTCAAACAGAGTGCCCTGTGGAGGTGCCACATGTGAACGGTCTATCAGAGCAGAAATTGGGTTGGGGAGTCCTAGACATCTGGCAAAAGGGAGAAGCGTCCTGTCCCTGCCTGCCAAGCATCTGCCCCTTCCCCTTGGCCAACAACATCGCAGTTTGACCTTAAGGAATCCCCTCTCCTTCACAGCTGTCCCCTGATTGGACATGGGGAGAGCACATGGCCAAAGCCAGATCAATGAGAGCATGCATTCCTCCCCATGGCCACAGATTGGTCCAAGGATAGTCACATGATCCAAGTTATTTTAATAACTTGGACTTCTGCAGGACTTCTACAGAGACTCTTGGGAGAAGGAGGCTTGCTTTCTACCAGGTTGCTCACATGGCAGTTTATAAGCTATGGCTGCATCTTGCTGCCTCTTGGGGAGGGCCTGCCTGAAAATGAAGATGATCCCATCGTTTTGGACACCTGGTTCCAGTCATGTCTGAGGCTGGTTTCACCCTTGACTTTTTCACTGTGGATGTCAATGAATGTTGCTTTTCTAAAGCTGTTCCACAGCCAAGAGTCTTTTCTAACACCCAAATTATGATATATTGACAAGCAGATAATCAGGCAGCCATTAAAAATGCTAAGTATAATGGTTATGTAGAAACTATAAGATAGTGAAATGTTTATGGCTTGATAACATTTCTGATAAGTGCTCAAAAAATGTGTGTTAACAATAAATCAAGTGGGAAAAAAGCAGCACAAAACGATAGTGTGTCCACTGTGACAGCCAATGAGTGAATCTATGATTGTAGACACAGTCATGTGTCACCAAACAATGGGGGTCCATTCTGAGAAATGCATCTCTTAGGTGATGTTGTCATTGTGCAAACATCGTAGAGTGTACTGATACAAAGCCATTTGGCACAGCCTACTGCACACCTAGGCTACATGGTGTAGCCTGTTGCTACTGGGCTGCACACCTCAATAGCATGCTACTGTGCTGAATGAACACCGCAGGCAATTGCAACACAATAGTAAGATTTGTATATCTAAGCACATCAGTGCATAGAAAAGGTACAATAAACATATGATATTATGGATGGACCACCATCATACAGAAAGTCCATTGTCAATCAAAATATTGTAATGCAGTAGATAAACCCAAAGCAAAAGCTAGCAGGCATGTCAGGATGGGGGAATATGGCCGTCTTCTTTCTTTAACATTACCTGTAATAATATCCCACCGTCTTTCTAATAATTACATATACTTTTTTTTTTTTTAGACAGACCCTTAAGCTGTTGCCCTGGGTAGAGTACCATGGCATCACAGCTTACAGCAACCTCTAACTCTAGGGCTTAAGTGATTCTCTTGTCTCAGCTTGCCAAGTAGCTGGGACTCCAGGCACCCACCACAATGCCCGGCTATTTTTTGGTTGTAGTTGTCACTGTTTGGCAGGCCCAGGCTGGATTTGAACCCACCAGCTCTGGTGTATGTGTCTGGTGCCTTAGTCGCTTGAGCTACAGGTGCCAAGCCTACAATATACTTTTTTTAAAATTAAACTTAATTTTTTTAATGTTTAGGATTTATTGAGGGTATAGAGAACCAGGTTACACTGATTGCATACAAATATACTTTTTAAACCACCACCATCTGGGAAGTAACCAGAGAAAGAAGAGTGACTCGCTGGCAAGTCAAGGAGATGACAGGTGCCTACTTGGAACTGACTTTCTAGTAAGATGACGTGGGTGGCTGGCCAGGGGAGGGAACTGCGGAGAAATTGCTCACCCTGAGCAGGAAGTCGGAAGGATGTTCAGATAATGAGGCAGTGATGCATTAGAACCCGGGCCCTGTTATCACACAATTAAGCGTCTGCACACATTTAGTCTTATGGCACCTGAAACAGCCATGGCTGTCTCTCTTTGCTGAAAGAGAAATACTTCTTCCAAAGTATTGGCAAAAAGAGACAATTCCCTGTCTCCCAGTAGGTCAGTAAATACTTCCATTTCTATGCCAGAGAGTTATTGTTTCCCTGAGATGGAGCTGGTGAGCAGACAATTGATTGAACAGAAAGGGAAATCCCTATAGCACCCTGATTTATTTTTATTTTTATTATTATTTTTTTTTTTGGTAGTTTTTTGGCCAGGGCTAGGTTTGAACCTGCCACCTCCGGCATATGGGGCCAGTGTCCTACTCTGTTGAGCCACAGGAGGGTCTCATTTTCTCACCCTTGGTAGAGTGCTGTGGTATCACAGTTCACAGCAACCTCAAACTCTTGGGCTTAAGTGATTCTCTTGCCTCAGTCTCCCAAGTAGCTGGGACTACAGTCACCCATGACAGCACCTGGTTGTTTTTTAGAGACTGGGTCTGGCTCTTTCTCAGGCCGGTCTCAAACTTGTGAGCTCAGTAAAATCTACCTGCCTCGGCCTCCCAAGTGCTAGGATTACAGGCATGAGCCACTGTACCTGGCCCAGCACCCTGATTTAATGAATGTTCAGAAATACAGGCCCACAATGTCTAGGCTTATCTACTTTGCTTCCTCTTGAGACTGTCTCCAGCTGGGTTAACTGGAGCCCAGGAAATTGTATCATGCTCCTTCAGAACCCTGCATGGGTGTGCTGTTTCAGAGGGTGTAGCAGGTTGAATGCTATCCCCCCAAAACAGATGGCCACAAGCTAACCATCAGCAAATGTGGCCATGACAGTGGGACATTGTGTTGCAGATGTAATTAACTAAAAGGTGACCCCCAGTAGAGTGCTCTGTTGTCATAGCTCACAGAAACCTCAAACTCTTGGGCTTAAGTAATTCTCTTGCCTCATCTTCCCAAGTAGCTGAGACTACAGACGCCCACCACAATGCCTGGCTATTTTTTTTCCTTGTTTAGCAGCCCTGGGCTGGGTTGGAACCCACCCACCCCAGAGCATGTGGCTGGCGCCCTAACCACTGAGCTACGGGCCCCCAGCTTCATCTTGACATCTTTTAGTTAAGGTGACTACCACAGCTGTAGTCCCAGCGACTTGGGATTGGAAATTTCTGGGGTATCTGCCTTCACTGAAAACAGCCTGCCTTCTCCCAGCTGCTTCTGCATCTGTCTGCTGGGATGGCCTGTCTGGGTGAGGTATTAGCAGATAGTCCTGTCTCACATGGAAACTGCTTAAGATTTCACCTAAAAGTAAAAATTCCCTGCTCCTCTTAGCAGGTAGGCTCTCCCAGAGCTGAGTTGTGGCCACTTCTTTGGGTGAGTCCCCTTCACCAAGACCCCCAATACTCCCTGTTGTCTTGGGCCCTTGGGACTTCCCCTGGGCTATTGCCCACCAGGCAGAGTTTGTGATATCTCCCAACACACAGGCACACACACACACACATACACACGTGCTCGCACATATTCTCACATGCACATGCACACACATGCAGGCACATCACACACTCCCCCCGAGAGGAGGCTAGACGGGAACAAAGGGCAGGAGCAGCCTGCTAGGTGTTGTCTGGAGCAGGTCCCACGGCCCAAGAAACAGGAATTCTCCTTCCTGTTTGTTAAGTGTTGTCCTTAATTCCTAAGATGCCAGGAGGGTCAAAGGCTTTCTGCTGGCCTAGGCTCCGGGCCACCTTGCTGGGTAGGGGTGGGAGGAGAGGCACTCAGCCAGGGGACCCTGTCTCTCAAACCCTTACCTGGCCTCCTCCCCAGAAGTGTCACTCCCCCTGCAAGCAGGTGTGGTGAATTTCCCCAATACCATCGGCCCTGCCCCTCAAGAGAACACTGAACTTCATCAGCAAGACCAGAGCTGGTGCCTTCACGAGGGGGCCTCTGGAGCCTGGAGGGGTGTTGGCCCCGAGGTCGGACCTGCGGAGGTCTTGGGACTTGGTGGAGGTGGTGCGGTCAGCCCTGGCGTTGGGGCAGGGTGGGGACTCCTGGTGGCCTGCCTGGGCCCATCTGCTGGTTGCTATTGCCACCCAGTCACACAGACATGGCGTACCGCCCTTAAGCAGCCCGCCACACTAAGCCATGCTCCATCCAGTTACTGATTCCACTCAGTTTTTCAGAACTCCCTCCTTCCCTTTCCACACACAACCTCTACACCCTTGGAGGCTTTCTTTGTAACCTTCCAATTTCTTGGACAGTAGTAGAGAAGGACAGTAATGAACTTGGGAGGGAATTCAGTCACCAGACTAGAATACTAGCAAAAAATAAGCTTAAGTATGAGTGTGTTCTTTGATGTGAGTTTTAAAAAATGTAACAAAATAAATAAATTGAGTAGCAGAGAGAGTGACTTTACAGATGATCAGTTCCTTTCTTTGGAGTCTGCAGCCTCAGGAGGGAGGGATGGACACTGACAGTCATTTTGTGCACCCAGACAGCAGCAGGCAGCCCCTTAAGACTGGAGATTCTGGGGCACCGAGGGAAGTGACCCAGTCTGCCTGAGATTCTATCAGCCAAGTGCTGGTTGGGGGGGGAGGGAGGGGCTTTTCCCTCTTCTAAAGACACTTGTTAAAATGTAAATACTCTGGGAGGGAGAACCCCTACCTGCTGTCTACCCCCATCTGCTGCCTGACCACTGGCTGGACTCAGGTGCCACAGGGTTATTTATGGGCAGATAGGTCTGAGCAGAGTCTGAGAGGACAGGATGTTGGGGGTAAGGGTGTGCTGTAGTAGGGGCCCCCTCATTTGGAAGCACAGAGGTGGCTGCTAAGCTGGCCGGGAGTTCCAGAAAGGCTTCCCAGGAAGAGGCCTTCATGTGGGGTCCTGAGGCAAAAGTCAGTGGGCAGCTTAGTCAGACCCAAAGCAGGGGAGTCCAGGCCGGCCAGGCAGAGGGCCCAGCCCCTGCAAAGACCTGTAGACAGGACCTGAGAGAGCTCAGGATGGGGTGGGTGGAGGTGGGAGCCACGCCCGGGAGGATGGGAGCCATGCTTAGGAGTCTGCTCTTCTCACCATGAGCACTTGGGAGCCATCCAAGGCTCTTTGTAAGGAAGGGAAGTCATTAGAGTTGTCACACAGGAAAAGGAGCCTGGGTGGTCAGGGATGGAAATGGAAGAGGAGGGCCAGGCAGGAAAGGGAAGAGCAGGTGCAGGGATTCTGGTGAGGGATGGTGCTGCCTAGACCTGGGTGGTCACATGCAGGAATAGAAGGTGAGCAGTCCAGAGCGGGACAGTCATGCCTTGATCCATCCCAGGCCCCAGTCATCCAGACTGTGTCCTTGATAGCCAGACGCACCCTCCTCCCCGCCCCCATCCCCCTGCCCACCACCAAGCAGACGCGGCTCCAGCGGCTACCTGGCTGGCCCGGGCGATGCAGCGGCGGATGAGATCCCGGATGTTGTTGTGCTTGTCTGTCTGGAAGTACACGGTGGCGCTGGACTTCTCCCTCAGGTAGGGCTTCTCAGCCGACGTCCAGGTGTGAAGCAGGGCCAGCTCGCTGCCCTCTGAGGCTACGGGGAAGTAGGTGCCTGACTGCAGGGAGCTGGAGTCGAGCCCCTTAGGACCCGCCTCGGCCCCTCCTGGGGGGTCCGGGGCACAGGGGGGCTCCTTGGCCTGGGCCTGGATGTACTGGGCCTCCACTGAGGACAAGAAGTCCACCTCACCCTCCTGGCTGAGCGCCCGCCAGTAGGCCTCAGGACCCCCATCCAAGAGGGCATCAGTGGCTAGCCGGGCACTCTCGTTGTCACTGAAATCAGCCCGGGCTGGCCGGACCCACTGGCTCTTGACATCTTCTAGGCGTTTCCGGATCTTGCCCATGTGCCTGGGCCGGCTCATGCTGCCCTGTCCCTGGGTTGTGGTGGGGCACTTGTGCTCTATCAGAATTGAGGAGCCAGTGGGCCATACCACGGAGGAGCAGGGCTCCCAGTGCTGTCAGGCAGGGCACTGGCCACCCTTCCCTACCACCAGGAGAAGTGATTTGCCTCTGTCCTGAACAATGCTCAGGGATCATCATCTATAGAGAGGGATTGGCTTATCTCAGAGGGACACCTGCCCTGCCCCCGGGCCAGGAGGGCTGGCTCAGTCACCACCTTGGCACAGTCAGCCCTGGAATATTTCCTCCCCTCCCAGAGCAGCGGGGGGGGTGAGCCAGCTTTCCCACTGGGTTTCACAATCTAGGAGCCCAGAGCCCTCAGGCCTTTGTTACCAAGCAGGGAGCCTCCCCTGCATCTTCTGCTCAGCCAGCGAGGGGCCCAGAGGAGGGCTGCCCATGCCACTGTCCCCTTGGGGTCCTTGGCGCAACACTGGCTGGTTCAAAGACCAGAGTTTCCTGGCGGGGAGAAGGTGCTGTCCTGAGAAGCACCATGTGAGCAGGGAGATGGTGTGGGCCAGGGAGAGCAGCTCACCAGGCCCCTTCTGTCCGTGGTCACAACCGAGGGCCCACCTCCCTGACCTGAGAAGGACACCTGTCACCCAGCTTCTGTCATGTGCTTGTCATTGTCATGTTTGCACAGAGTCCACAAAGATGTTCCAGTTCCAGGACCAGAGCTGATCTGTTGGAAGTAGTGGCTTGGAACACCACCTGGGGAAAATCCGAGGCTGTGTCTAGGCCCATATGACCACAGGATTGGTCGGTTGTGGCACTGGAGGGGGAGGATGGCATGTGGGTTTGGAGTCTCTGAACACATGCTCTGAGGGAGTGTCCACATTTTCTTTCCAGACCAGATCATGGCCTGACAGTGGGCCATGATCTGGTCTGGGATGGAAAACCCAGAATCCTGATTGTCTTTGACTGGGTTCTGCTGGAAACAGACTGAGACTAGGGTTTGGGTTCTGGTAGTTCACTGGAAGGCAATTCTGAGAAGCACAGGGAAGGGAATGGGGAGGTGAACAGGAAGGAATGACGCCAAGTCCAGGTAAGATGATGAGCAGGTTACTACTGGGGACACCTGGGGGTCATAGACGTCTGGGATTGTGTCCCATGGGACCCTCTGGGTGACAGCGTAGAATGTTTCAGACTTTGCCTCCCCAAACAGTGAAGAAGCTGCAGCATTTACCTGTAAAGCCCCATTTATCACTGGAAAGGGCTTCTCCTGGGGGTTGTAGGTTCACCAAGCACAGCCGTGAAGCCAGAGAAGGCCTCGAGGCCGGGAGTCTCAGATGCTCATGGGCAGAGACTGTGATGGGAGTGGTGAGCAGCAGAGGGACACAGGAAAGGTCTGGCAGCAAAAGACACCAGGAAGCCAGGACTGCTTGGTCTTCAAAGACCTGGGACGTGTAGCCGGGCACAGTGGCTCACGCGTGTAATCCTAGCACTCTGGGAGGCTGAGGTGGGTGGATTGTCTGAGCTCACAGGTTCCAGACCAGCCTTAGCCAGAGCGAGACCCCCCGCTAAAAATAGCCGGGCATTGTGGTGGGCCCTTGTAGTCCCAGCTACTTAGGAGGCTAAGGCAAGAGAATCACTTGAGCCCAAGAGTTTGAGGTTGATGTGAGCTATGATGCCACGGCATTCTACTGAGGGCAACAAAGTGAGACTCTGTCTCAAAAAAAAAAAAAAAAAGAAAGAAAGAAAGAAAGAAAGAAAAGAAAAGAAAGACCTGGGATGCAGTAGGGTTGGATGTCTCTGTGGCTTATGGACTCTTTGGAGGATACCAGGCATAAGCATCTGTAGCCCTCCTGAAGCCCTCCCAGGTGGTCAGGCTCAGGAGCACAGCAGTGTTTTCTAAAGCACAGTGCAAAGAAGAGGAAAGTAATTTAAAAGGAATTTGTTTTCTCTTTTGAGGGATGTTGAAGGAATCTGATTCACAATCTTGGGTAACCCTCCTTTATTCTATTTTATCTCCTCCTTACAATCCCTGGAGCCTCTAATAAGACAAACCCGTCAACCCTCCTCTGCCATCGCCTCCTTGGCACCACACCCCTCCCTCTCTTCTGCCAGCTTGTTTCTGGAGGTTAACATAAGCTCTTCTCCCACTTCCTCCTCTCACCTTCCCTCCTCTCTGGCGTAGTCTGTGTCCCTCTCAGTGTTTTTTTCTGATTCTGCATCACACAAGTCCAGGCCCCAGCCTAGTGAGACAGGATTTTCCTTGCTCCCTAGTGAACATCCCAGCCTGGCTTCTCCTGTACTCAGCCCTTAGTCAACATTGCATGAATCCCCATGCTAAGGGAGAAGTGGATTATTAGGGTTCATTTCCCAGAATAAGGTTCAGTGAGGTTGAGTAACTTGCCCAAGATCACATAGCCCATAAATGGCAGACCCTGGGCACTGGAACTGCAGAGCCCAGTGACTTCCACTGTGCCAAGCTCTTTCCCCCCGAATTCCCCTTCCCTTTCTACTGTCAGAGCATGACAAATCCTCTTATTGGTTACAGAATGCATATAGGGAAGAATTTAAAAAGTGGGTGAGGATTCTGGGGTTCTCCTCACACCTGGATCTAATTCTCCTTCTTGGATAAATAAGTGATTGAGTACCCCCTGAGAGAGAGGAAACTTCCTCTCTAGACCCCTGTTTCTCCTGTTCCCATCTCTTGGCCCTCACACAAACCCCAATGGCAAACACCCCGTGTGCATTGGTGCCACTAAGCCCCCATCCTGGCACCCTGGCAGACATTTTTAATTGATCACAGCACTCTTTCCCAGTGGCCAGGGATTATCTCCTCAGCTGTCTTTTTGGGGGATTATCTTAGTCCATTTATGCTGCTATCATAGGATACCACAGAATGGGTAATTTATAATGAACAAAAATCTATTTGGCTCATGGTGCAGAGGCTGAGAAATGCAAGAGCAGGGTGCCGGCATCTAGGGAGGGCTTTTACACTGTACCATCCCGTGGCAGAAGGCAGAAGGCAGAGAGCAAGAAGGGGCCAAACTTGCTTCTGCAACAAGTGTGCTCCCACAATGATGACATGAAACTATTAATCTGGGCAGAATACTTGTGACTAATCACCCCTAAGTAGGGCCCACCTCCCAACACTATAGCCTTGGGGATTAAGCTTCCAACACATGAACTTTGGGGGACACATTCAGATCAGAGTGGGATCAAAGGTAAGGAAGAAATCTTGGAAGGGTACCTGGAAGGAGATTACCTGGAAGGAATCTTAAAAGTACAGCAAAGTTTCAGATTGAAAACAATACCTGGAAGGAATCTTAAAGGTACAGCAAGGTTTTAGTTTACTGAATTTCTGATGAGAAAACTGTAGCTCAGAAAGGGGAAGTGACTATTCTCCAAGTCACCCAGCTGGTTGGTGATTGTTGTCAGCTAGGTCCTCATCTCTCCTCTGCAGCCCAGCCCTGGGAGATGTCATCATCTTGCTGGGTCTGCTTGCTGTGATGACCAACTTCCCTTCCTGGGATTGCACTTTTGAACCAGGGTGCACATTCTGGGCAGTCACCAGCCCTGTGCACTTTGGAGCACTTTGCTTGCCTCCTGGCTGCTGGTGGTTGTCTCCTGCGCATGAGGTAATCCAACAAGGAGGGACAGAATGAGGGGCCGGGCTCCTATCAGCAAGTGAGAGGTACTGGGGCGTCCTCAGAATCCTGTTTATCTAGCACGATGGTTCTCAACTGGAGACAATTTTGGCCCCCCTCCCAGGGGACATTGGCGATGTAAGTAGACATTTTTGGTTGTCACTGGGGCGGGGGTGGTATTGCTAACTGGCATAGGTGGGGTAAGCCAGGGATGCTGCCAAATTCTACGATGCGTAAGGCAGGCCCCCAACACAGAGCCACCCAGCCCAGAACATCAGCAGTGCTGAGGCTAAAGAGCACCGGACCACGGCCAGCCCTTGTGGATGGGTGACACTCACCTAGGGTCCTGCATTTGTTCAGTATATTCCCTCCAGTGGGAAGTCCTTTCTTCCACTGTTACAGCTAACTCAAACCTTTTTTAGCCTCTGAGGTCTGTCTCCCATCCTATATGTGCTGACAACTCCCAGGTGGCTCTAATTGTCCTCTGACGGTGCAAGGTGCTTGCAGAACGTGTCTCAGGCAGTCTGGTCCCCAGTCACAGGTATGACTGTCTCATCCTCCAATGCCACTGTTTCCTTTAGTGGTGAAATGGTAAAAGGCTCACCTGGGTTTTGTGACGCACAACAAGGCCCAGATTGTGGTAACATGTGGCCTTGGGTAAGTAACTTAGAGGATCTCTCTGAACTTCCCTTTCCCAGCCATATAATAACAGCTGACATTTATGGGGCATGTTCTGTGTGCTGGGTGCTGTCTACGTGCCTTCCATGTGCTGACTCATTCAGTCCTCCTGACAGCCCGATGAGTACATGCTAGCACCGTATCTGTTTCATGGATGAAGGAAATCAAGACAAAGAAGTGACCTCAAAGGGCATGAGAGCTAAGGGAACTGGACTGGGTGATCAGTGAGTAAGCCCCACCCAGTTTCCACTCAGCTCTTCAGCCTAACAATGCAATGTTTCTTCTAAGCTGTTTTCATAGTTGATGTTATACTGTCCAGCAATTTTATAACTTGACTTCTTTTTTGCTTAGTATTACTCAGAAGTGCATTTTTCATGGGATTAAAAATGTGCATGTTCCCCCTCCACACCTTCCATTCCTTTTCTTTCTGAACAATTTAGTCTTAAAGCCATTGGGTGATCAGAGCAAGGTGGGCACCAGTGGTAGGGAAGGGGCTTGGTGGCTCAGAGCAAGTGTCAGAGCCAGAGTGGGATAAGGAGGGGCGGTGGGGTGAGGGGCATCCTCCTAGGGGGCAGTCAGAACCCAAACAGGACGAGGAGGATGTCCTTGGAGAGACAGGGGACAAGTGGGGGGTGGGGACAGCCTGTAATGGATGTCAGAGCTTGAGCTGGAAGAGGTTGAGAAGAGATGGGAGACTGAGTATATACAGGGGCAATGATCAAACAAATAAACACACTAAGGATAATGGAAGCCAGCTTTCTTACTGTCAGAGGAGGGAGTTACAAACACAGAAGGAGGGGAACCAAGCAGACTCATTAGTGTTGAGAATGAACAGGACGCACTGATTTGTACTGAGTTTCAATAGAGATAAATTTAGAAATTAAAAAAATATAAATTATAATATAAAACCATAGATAATATATTTATAAATCTATAAAATGAATTAAATGAAAATGTGAACATACAAATATAAAAACATATATTCTGTCCTGTGATAGCAACACTCCAGTGGCAACGTGCACATCTAGAGCTCAGGGCTTCTTGGGGAAGCTGCTGCATTCAGCTCTGGGGCAGAGAAAGTATACACTGATCTCAGAACATTTCATGCCAGACACAGGAAGAGCTCAAAAAGTGACGAGGACATGTCACAAGGACACAGAAGCCTTGTGCTTGATGCTCCACACAGAAGCTCCCACTGGCTGACTCTGGGATAATCTGAGTGTCAAAATAATGGGGATCAAGGATGGTGATGCATTAAACAAAGCAGGAAACCATGAGTTCATGCTGACACAAGTGAATAAAGCTCTTGAAAGTTTGAGGAGGAATGGGAGATTTAAATAGTTTCAAATAAACTTTCCATAAAATATTCGGTAATTACAAAGGGGGGACAAGAAACTTTACAACCCCCAAACTTACCAGACACCACCCTATTCAAGTGGTCGAAGTGACACTCATCAATAATGGGGCAGGTTGAAATCCCGAGTCACCTGACAAAATACAGTGAGATCACAGAATCACCTGCGTGATACTCTTGGAAAGATGAATGACCTGAATCTAATGATGAGGAAACATCAGACAAAGCCAAAGGGAACAGCATTCTATGAAGTAACCCCCCTCTGATCTTGAAAGTATCAAAGTTCTGAATGAATGTGGAGGGAAGTCTGGGAAACTAAGGAGTTCTGATAACTAAATGCAATGTGTGATTCTGGACTGGATTCTTTTGCTATGAAAGACATCTTGGGACAGTTGGTGACCTTGCCCAGGATCTGAGGATTAAATGGTACCCGTTTATCACTGTTGATTTCCTGATTGTGATGGCTGCATTGCAGTTTGTAGGAGAGAATCCTAGCTTGTAGGAAACACCAGGAAAATATTAGGGGTGATGGCGCATTCTGTTGGCAGCTTACTCCAAATGGTTCTGAAGACTGGAAATGCTTTGTATTGGGTTTGCATTGTTTCAATAAGCTGTGGATTTTTGAGGTGATGCCGTGAGGAGGAAACAGGCAAATCCAGAATAAGGGACAATCTACGAGACAATAGGGATGATTTGGGGAGAGAGGAAAACAGCAGGGATGCAGAGGGAGTGGGTGGTCCTGCTGTACACTCAACCTCCTAAGTGGGAGTGCTTTTGTAGATGGGGAAACTGAGGCACAGGGAGGTTAAGTAAATTCCTCAAGGGCCCAGTGGCAGAGCTTGGATTGGGTTTGTCCCCAGAGCCTTTGGTCCTGCCCACAACCACCTCCTGTAATTGCTGGTTTAGATGGGAGAGCAGTTTGGGTGGGTGTGGGGCCAGGTGAGGCTTAGCTTCTTGGCACTCTCAGTGCCTATCCCAGTTAAGGGCGGGCACATTGTAGGTACCAGATCGATGCGTGTTAAATGAATAAATGACTATGGGCCTCTGAGTCAGAGGCCAGCTCACATAGGTAGAATGTACACAGAATGGGGCTCCCGAGCTGGTCCATGGGGCAGCCAGGGGCAGGGAGCCCGGGCCATGCGCCTGGGAGCCTGGAGGAAGAAGGTGCCTCTTTGACCTCTGGGAGCAGCTGCCACCCTCTTCTTGCCACTTTCCCGTCAAGGCCTGCAGCAACATGAAAATTGTACAGTCTCATCACCCAGTGACCCGAGAAGTGCAATTAAGTTGAAAATTAGTTGGCATAATTAATTAGACAGGTAAATAGCTCCCTGTCAACACCAATTCTTCTGCATAAAATCAGCTTGGCAAAGGGAGGGCAAGGAACCCCTTGTAGCCTTTGCTTCTGTTGGCAGGTGAAGGCATAGGGTGGCAGCTGGAATAGGTCCGGGGGTCTAGCCAGCCATCCTGAACCCTGGCCACACAGAAGTCCTTCTGCTTTGCTCGGGACCAGCTTCTACACAGAGATTCCATTTTCAGCACCCAGCAAGACCACAGCTCGATGCCCAGGAATCTACAGCTGCAAAGTCCTTTGCTCTCTCAAGTTTCCTACTTGAGAGTCCCTAGTCCATTGCTCAGGATTTCTGACATGTATAAAAATTACTCCCATTTTTTTGGCTAGTATTTTTGCAGAAACTTAAAAAAGGTAAAGTTCAGCTTAATACGCAATAAAATGTACTCATGCTAGTGTACATGTCTCTGAGTTTTGAGAAAACCTCACTACATGTAAACATCACTACATTGCTACAAAGAAGGCATAGAACATTTTCATCACTGCAAAAAATCCCCTCTGCTGGGCGGCACGTCTGGCTCAGTGGGTAGGGTGCCGGCCCCATGTACTGAGGGTGGCAGGTTCGAACCTGGCCCTGGCCAGCTAAAAAAAACAGCAGTGATTACGGCAACCAAATAGCCAGGTGTTGTGACTGGGGGTGGGGGTGGGGGTGGGGGTGGGGGTGGGGGTGGGGGTGGGGGTGGTTGGGGCTTGTAGTCCCAGCTACTTGGGAGGCTAAGGCAAGAGAATCGCTTAAGCCCAAGAGTTGGAGGTTGCTGTGAGCTGTGACACTACAGCACTCTACCGAGGATGATAAAGTGAAACTCTGTCTCAATAAATAAATAAATAAATAAGTAAGTAAATAAAATAAATGCCCTCTGCTCTTTTGTAGTCACTAGTTTTCCTACACTCAGCCCCCAGCAACCACTGATCAGTTATCTGTCCCTAAAATTCTGCCCATCCCAAAACATCCTATGAATGAAACCATGCAGTATAAACCTTTGAGACTGGCTTCTTCCTCTTAGCATAATGCACTTGGGATCCATCCCCTGTGGCTGGCTACTTTTTTTTTTTTTTTAATCACCATTCATTGCCTGGGTGTACCACAGTTTGTTTATCCACTTTCCAGTTGAAGGACATTGGGTTTTTTGTAATTTGGAGTGTTTGTGAATAAAGCCACTGTAAATATACATCTGCAAGTTTTTGTATGAACAGAAGTTTTCATTTCACTTAGGTAAATACCTAGAAGTGAGATTGCTGGCCTCGGGTAGGTATAACTTTGTAAGAAACTGCCAAACAGTTTTCTAAAGCATCTGTGCCATTTTGTATCCCCATCAGGAGCACAGGAGACTTCCAGTTGCTCCCCGTGTCTGCCAGTACACAACTTTAAGAAATAATAATGTGCATTGGTGGTGATAGCAGGGCCACTTATATAATTTCCGAGGCCCAATACAAAATACAATTAGGGGACACCTTGCTCAAAACAAAAGGAATAACGCTTTGCTTTTCTTCTGCAATCTTCCTCTTGACTTCTCGTTGTGTTTTTAATTTGCTTTTTAATGTTTTGAGTAAAAAACATTAACAATTAAAATTCTTAGCATGAATTTTACCATTCATCTTTACGTTGTGCAATGCCATTTAAATTCAAATAGGAGAGGATTTAACTTGCAGGTATGATCACTGAAATTACACAATGCACGTTTTGTTTGTACATGCATCTGCATTTCATTCTTAGCAGAAAGTGGAAATACTGTGCAAAACTAACTCGACTGTTTTTATTTCACTTCTTGATGTGCACACACTCCACCAACACACTCTACATTCGGCTTACTGATGAGTAGGAAGGCAAGAAGAGGAACTGTGGGTAGCCTTGTCTTCCTTCCCCTTTTCTTCTTTGTTGTCCTTTTTATTTTATTTTTTAAAAAAATTTTAATTTTTATTTTTTTGAGACAGAGTCTGACTCTGTCACCCAGGGTAGAGTGCCATGGTGTCATGTTCCAGCAGCCCCTATCCCGAGGTGGAGCAGAATACCATCTTTAGCCTCTTCTGTGGAACAAGGTGGATTGTATTTCTTTTATGTGTACTGTATACTCACTCTCTAAGTCTTGTTGCCTGCTTCTTTTTGCAGAGAAAAGCAATGTTCTAGAATATTCTGGCTTGCACGCCTCTATGGCTCTAGTGATTGTAAGGTGAATCAGCTGACTGTGACCAATTCCCTCTTCTCTTCAATGAGCAAAGACCTGCTCTGTGGGGTATATGTGTGTGTATTAAGTGGGGACAGATTTTTGATGAAATCCTTGATCAGATTAAATATAAATAGGTAGATGAACGGAGGCTATCATACATCATTTCATGCATTCATTGAACAAACACTCAGTGAGCGCCTACTAAGTATGTATGCACAGAGTACTGGAGTGTCTTGGTTCTGGGGCCCCTGATAAATCTTCTTTCGGGACCCCTACCTTCCAGTAAATGCTACTTTGTAATCAGATTGGCCATCAGACTGTCATCTAAATTAGTGAAGCTGCTAAGCCTTCAACTATGAGCCAGATGATGCAACTGTCACAACACAATTGTGCAATTTCAGGTGCAAACACTATGATTGGGATATAGGTGCACAAGGAGATGTTTGTGATATGGTTTGAAAGGACTGGTACTTAGATAGCTAGGTGACTGAAGGTGAGAACCATGACACCCACTAGCTCTGGGAAGGAGGGGGTCCCATGGCTCTATGTCCCAACATAGCCTACAGTGACAGGACCCCTGATATTACTGTTACACCTTTTGAAAATGAAGGCAAAATCACTGTCCTGTGCCAAGTCTGAAGTTGGAAGGAGCAGGCCCAGCTCCATGGGGCCTCAGGGCTGCTGGGACCGCACCCACCACCACCTGTCTCACCTGGAAGTAGGAGGGAGAGGGAGGCTCTGGGAGAAGGGTGCTGTAACCCTTTCTTCTCCTCTTCTAGGGGACCTGCATCCTTCCCACCAGTAGATGGGGAGTGGGCAATTGGTTTAGAGCCCACTCCCGGACAGTTCATGGAAAGGCCCACTTGGTTACAGAAATAAGAGTCTGCACACCTTTGAAACTAGAAAAGAGCCTGGTGCCGAGGTTCACACCTGCTATCCTAACACTCTGGGAAGCCGAGGCGGTGGATTGCTCTGAGCTCACGAGTTTGAGACCAGCCTGAGCAAGAGGGAGACCCCCATCTCTAAAAAATAGCCAGGCATTGTGGCTGGTACCTGTAGTCCCAGCTACTTGGGAGGCTGAGGCAAGAGAATCACTTGAGCCCAAGACTTGGAGGTTGCTGTGAGCTGTGACACCAAAGCACTCTACTGAGGGTGACAAAATGAGACTCGGTCTCAAAAAACAACAACAACAACAACAAAAAAGAAACTAGAAAATAAATCTTTGGTCAGATTAAAACCTGGGAATACAGAAATAAACCAACTACAATGTCTGCCTTCAAGAAAAGATAAGCCTGGCAGTTGGGTAGACAGAGCTGCAGATGGATTGGACCTCCTGGCTTAAGTGTGGTCATGTTTCTTCAATAGTACGTCAGTGAGCAGGGAGATCAGGTCTACGTGCTGAAGAAATCTGACTCTATGAGACAACAGACTTGTCCAGCCCTTCCAGCTCAGTTCTTCTCAGATGACAAGCAGTTATAACACCAATCACCATCAGGAAACTCCTCCGGGTGCTTATGACCCAGCAACTGTATCCGGTCTTCTGAAGGGCTCTTACATTTCATATTCCTCTGCCACTTGCTACCCCGCCAGGATTCTTAGCCAAACTTTTCAGTCTGTGAGCCAGGAAGCCCTTTTACCAGCCATGCTCTTGGGAATCGGCCTCATCGTGGCCTTTGACCATGCTTGTGTGAGGCAGTCATGGTAACATCCCCCAGAAAGGGAACAAGTGTGACTCTTTTCACATTTTAGATTACTGCCAGGTTATCAAAGATGAAACAATTTTTTTAAAAAGGAAGAAAAGACACACCATTACTGTATAGCGTGAGAAATGTTTCTTGCTGTCCTCGAATGCTCGGATGCTCAAGGGTCCACGGTGGGTGGCAGCGTGTCCCACAGGGGAGGCAGTGTGTCCCCTGTTGTGGTGGTGCCTGTGGTCTGCTGGGGAAAGTGGCAATTAAGAAATCATGACACTGATCTGTGGTGAGTGCTGAGGTCAGGGGAGTGCAAAGCCATGCAAGTGCAGAGCAGGGAAGCCTGTCTGTGGTCCGGTGGAGAGCAGCAGAGCAGCGATAATTATTAGCTGGTGAGGCCAAGGGAATGAGGTGCTGGACAGGGTGGGAGCAGGGGCAGGAGATGAGCTAAGAGGTCAGCCGATGGGGACATGTGGGGACCATGGCCTTTATTTCACGGACTGTGGCAGCTGCTGAGGCCGTTAAGCAGGACACAGACTGGGTCAGATCAGCATTTGTAACAGTGGGTGTCCAGCCATGGTCTGAGGACAGTGGAGCCCCTCAGGGAACATCTGTGCCTGCAGAGGCCAGGCCTTCCTCCTTCTCTGTTTGGGCTTACTCTGTGGGGAGTAAGGATGTCCTTACTCCCCACATCTGGGATCTCTGAGCCTCCATGACTCATTTAGCTGAGATGAGACACCTGGGCCACAGCTGAGTCCTACCCCTTACCAAGACTCAGCTTGAACTTTTGCCACTGACCAAAGTTCCCCAGGAGAAGTGAAGCCCCCAGTAGGTCCTTTCTCCCCAGATGTCCCTCTAGCTGGAGTGGTCACTGCAGAAAACTGTCTGAGGAAAGACAGGCTGTGGTGTGATCAGGCTAGATCCAGCCCACAGTTTGGTTGCCAAGGTGGCCTGTGGGTGGGAGAGAAGCTCAGGGAGGGTCTGGGGTAAGAATAAATAAAAGTCCCCACTTGCAGCAGCTGTGGACACCCTGCCTCAGACTGGGCCATCCTTGGGGCTTCTGTTCTTCACCTTCAGGTAAGTGGAGAATTCTTCATGTGCTCCCAGGGTAATATAGCAAACCTACCTGAATCCAGAACAGAATATAATTTTTGACTGCTCACAAATTCCTCAGATTCTGCAGTCAAGAATGTTCACTGCAGTATGTGTCACTGGTTGAGAAGAATTAGATGTTCAAGAATTAGAAGAGCCAGGGTAGCTACAGGTGCCATAACAAAGTGCTGCAGACCGAGTGGCTTCAACAACAGACGTTTATTCTCTCAAGATTCTGGAGGCTGAAGTCCAAGATCAGGGTGTCATCAGGTTTGGTTTCCTCTCCTGGGCTTCCTCCTGTGTCTTGGAGTGTCTCCCCTCTGTGTATCTTACAGACACTGCTGTGGCTACTGAGAACTGGGAAGGCTGCATGTAGTGGTGGGGAGAGAGTGTCAGTTTCTTGTTAAATGGAAAAAGTAAGCCGCAGAACTGTAAGCACAGGAGGATCCCATTTGTATACTTAAAACCCCAGCGTTTATTCTCATGTGTGTGCTTAGGAAGGCTACTCATGGGGACTGGAAGGAGGGTGGGTTGTGGAGATGTTACTTGGGTATGTCTGTATGTGCAGCCTGTTGGATTTTTGTTCTCAATTCTTTCCTTTTCCCTTTGTCCTGGGACTCAACACCCCTCCCATTTCCCCATGGATGTTGAACTTGGCCATGTGACTTGCTTGGGCCAAGGGAATTTTGATGGACATGACCAGTACATAGGGCTTACATATGCTGGCTTGGCATGGCTTGGTCCCCCAGGCTGCTGTGACTTTCTGGGAGAATCAGTGAGCGGCTGGTCTGAAGAACATGAAGACTGGAGGGCAGCTGAACCCAGCCTCAGCCTGGAGCTGAGCCCAGCTGATCCACAGGCCCGACAGCAAGAAAAAGACATGCTTACCTGATGCTAAGTGACACAAAAGGACACATATTACATGATTCCACTTACATGAAACATCTAGAATGCATAGAGATAGAAAGTAGATTGGAGGTTACTCAGGGCTAGGGGAGGGGCAATGTGGAGTTACTACTTAAAGGGTACAGACTTTTTGTTTGGGAAGATGAAGTTTTGGAAATAGATAATGATGGCTTCACAACCCTGACAATGTACTTACAGTAACTGAATTTTACACTCATAAGTGGTTAAAATGGTCAATTTTATGTAACACATATTTAGCACAAATTAAAAAATAACATAGTGCTCGCTTCAGCAGCACATATACTAAAATTGAAATGATACAGAGATTAGCATGGCCCCTGCACAAGGATGACACGCAAATTCATGAAGCATTCCATATTAAAAAAAAAAAAACATAGTACACCCAAACTCGTTTAATGACACACTTTTTAAATTTTAAAAATATGGAGTGCTTCATGAACTCGTGTGTCATTCTTGTGCAGGGACCACGCCAATCTCATCTGTATTGTTCCAATTTTAGTATTTGTGCCCTGAAGTGTCACTAATTGTACACTTTAAATGGGTGAGTTGCATAGCGTGGGGATTATATTTCAGTAAAGCTGTTTTTTAAAAAATGAAGGGAAAAAAAAACCACATGCTGGTTGTGTAAGCCATCAAGTTTTGGCTGCTGTGTCATCTCAGCACTAGCGCAGAGATAGCTGACTCATACAGTATGCATGTATGTGTATATTTTATAACAAGTAAATATTATTTGTGTAATAGAATATGTGCAAACCCTAGAATTACTGGGTTCCCCAACAGGCCCTTCTTTTCTGTTTTCCTTCCTGGCAGTGGCGCCTGGACATTTCTGGACATTGCTCATCCCAGTCTGGAGTCACTCTTGGCTTCTCTTGTCAGTTGACCAGACCTGAGTGGTGGCTAACTCTGGAATGTGTCTGTACTTGACTCTTCCTGTGCAGACACCTTGCAGGATGTGCCCTCATCCCCTTGGGTTTTGATTGTTGCCTGCAGGTGGTCCCTTGCCTGGGTCCATCCAGCACCAGGAAAGAAGAATCACTTTCATCAGATTTCCATTAAATTACCCTCAGCCAGCCCTGAGGAAGCCCCAACACACACACACACATACACACACACACACACACACACACACACACACACTCACTCTCTCTCTTTCATTCTGTAAAATGGGATTGCAACAGCTTCTATACTATGTGTCAGATCACATCTAAATCCCATCAAATGTCACCTGGACATGTACCCCAGGGGTACATGAAGACATCCCAGGAAGAACTTTCCCCAAATAGATTAGCTAGAGAGAGCCACTGTGGAGGTCAGGCCACTGCTACCCCTAGCCCTGCCTGTCTTCCACTGGAAGGATCTTGCTACTTAGCTGTGAAAGCCTCCAGCACTAAACTGAAGGAATGTTCAATTCAAAACATTGATTTAGAGTGAGAAAATGAAAGACTCTAATGACTTAATTATTGTGACTTCTAATTCAAAATGAAAAGAGGATCTAACCATGCTAATAGATTGGTGAAAGTATTAATTTTCGATAAGCAATTCTCAGTACAGAATTTGAAATGTGTCTGAGGCATTGAATTTTAATGCTGTAACAAAATTCTCCTTTTTTACTTCATGTGAACAAGGTTTCTCAGCATTAACATCTGTAAATATGAAAAATAGGAATAGAATTAATGCTGAACCCCATTGCATTCTAGCAAAAAGTAAGTTGGCCACCCGGATATGAGCTAAGAGGGATACAAAAGTCACAGGCATCTCATGGATATTCATTTTTGATAAAATTGTCCACTTACTAATCATTCTTCAATCATATAAATCGATTTATGACTTTTGATTTTATACTAATAAAAGTAATGATATGACAATCTAGAAGAAATTTTGACACTTAGAACCTTAGGGTAACAGAAAACAAACAAAAAAAATTCAGTTTGCGCATGTATTTTTGTTGCTGAAAGACATGTTAAGTGATCAGCAAAAGCATTCAAATATAAAATGTGTATTATATGAGGTTAACATTTTGTAGGGGGAGCAGAGTGGAAATAGGTCAAAGGGGGAAATTAAGTGTAAACTTTCCAAATGTTAAAGAGGTTTCATTGATACATATTCAAAATAGATTATGACTTCTATAGAATCCATGGGATATTTAGATTTCGTTGGGTACATTTTAAAATGTCATCTACTCTTTGTTTTAGTCAGAATTTACAATACATTGGAAATAACATCCTTTGCAACTGCTTTAACTTACAATGAGAACGTCTGCATGTCAGTTTAACGTTATGAGAGGAGGTACACAGATGTTTTTCAAAATTATTTTAGGGGATGCGTGTGGGGAAAAACATTTGGAAACTGCTGAGAGAGAGGGAGGGTGGTGGTTGGAACTTGGGCGAGTTGCCTCTTCTCTTCTCTTTAATTTGGGCAGCTGTAAGCCAAGGGCGATGGCAGTGCTGACTCCTTCAGGCTGTCCCGGGAGTGGGACTAAGTGGGCGAGCGCGGAGACAGAGGATGGGGAAAGGAGGAGGGAAATGGGGATCAGGTTTTCTCAGAGAAATTGAACTCTGACCTGGCTGATGAAGCCCGCAGAAGAGATTCCCGTCACAATAAAGGGGCCTGAGGGTGGAAAGGACACGCCGGGCGGGGGTGGGCGCGCGGGGACCAGGTGCAAAGGCCCGGAGGTGGGAAGGGCTTGCTTGTGGCGGCTCCTGCGCAGGCGCGGCCTGAAACCCTGCCTCGGTCCCTAACTCCGGGCCTGAGGGTCACCGCCCGCGCACGCCTCTGTGTGCAACCTCACTCCCTCGCCTGCGACCCTGGTGGACTGTGACACCGGCCACCCTTCATTCCGGACTCTTACCAGGGCGTACCCAGCCTTCGGTTTCCCCAGAGCATCCGTGAGGTGCCACGCGGGGACTCGGCACCTACCCGGATTTTGCAGGAACACGAGCCTCATTCAGGCTGTTAAGGAAGCCAGGGTGTTGTGTGCGTGTGTCGATGTCCTGGAAGGCTCAGAAAAGTCTTTGAAAATTGGTGGCACACGTATTTAAAACATGTAAGCACTTTATGGAGCGAAATATTTGCCTGCCCCCCTACAGTCCCCAAGTCATGTTCTGTCCATCTTCCATAAACAGGTGTGCGTGACGGTGATCACTTCGGCGTGGGGCCAGCCTGGCACCCTGCTAGTGATGGTGGCGCAGTGTGTCCCGAGTCTCATTTGAGCAGCCGAGTCAACCGCTGAAACCCGCGGGGCGGCGGTGCTACCTCTGGGCACAGCGTCCCCTGGCGGCCGCGGGGCTCAGCCAGGCCCTGGACCTGGGAAACGCCAGCGCTGAGCTGGACCCCGGGCGGGATCTGCGCTGCCCCCTCGGACTCCTCCTCTTCCTCCCCTACTCTTCACCTCCCCTTCCCTGTTTCCTTTTCCTTTTCTTCCTTCCTTCCCTCCTCCTTTTCCTCTTTCCTAGTTCCTGCAGTTTGTTTTTTGAATTACTCTATTCAAACATTGAAATAGGTTAGATCAACATTGTTCTGGTATGTAAAAAAGAACCAAAGGTAAACAGTGATAAGTCTTCACCTCAGAAAAAATTTTCAGCCAGATTCTCAAATTGAAGGACATTCTACAAAATACCTGACCAGTACTCCTCAAAACTGTCAAGGTCACCAAAACCAAGGAAAGTCTGAGAAATTGTCACAGCCAAGAGCAGTCTAAGGAGAGTTGAGCGTGAAGTGTAATGTGGTGTCTCACGTGGGATCCTAGCACAGAAAAAAGGACGTCTGGTGAAAACTAAGGAGACCTGAATCAAGAAGGGCTTTAGTTAATAACGTATCTACACTGTTCATTGATTGTAACAAATGACCCAGACCAATGGACGATCTTATTATCACTGAGGTGAAGGCTATGTTGATTAGCAGGATGTAAGCACTCCAATTTGTACAAATAATCAACACACTGAATACCATAATGGCATAAATGTATTTATGATCTATGTACAAATGACTTAATCAAAAAAATCTTATTATCACATAATATATAAGAAACTGGGTGCAGGCTTTATGGAAGCACTTATCTTTGCCATATCTTTGTGAATCTAAAACTGTTCAAAGAATAAAGTTTATTTTTTTTTCAACTGTTTATCTCGCCCCTTGCCCCAACTATGCAGTTTCCGTCCCTCAACTTATTATTCATTGATCTTAGTTTTTTTGTGTCTCCTTTTAGATAAATCGTGTGCAAATATTACCAAACGTAAACACGCCCCCTTTTTACGGAAATTGCAGCACAGCCCCTACTCAGTTCTGCAATTGCGTGCTTCACTCACATATCACAACACAGAGGGTTCTTGGTTTTGTTTACAGCCTGGACAGACAGCCATTCCTGTGGCCAGTTCTGTGTGGATGGACGCTTGGATTCTTTCCAATTTTTTTTTCCATTCAAACATGACTTTAGCTAGTGACCAAGCACGTGGCCAATCGTAGGACTGTTAGATCCAACGCCAGTGGCCTATATGTGACTGGGATAGATGGGACTTGGAGATCTGGGTAACGCTCCAAGTCCGCAGTCCGCAGGGGCCGCCCCAGCCACCTGACTCTGGATTCCCGCGGGGGAGTGTGGGCGGGAGCGTTCCAGAGGCTGGAGGAGGTCGCCGGGTTACCGCTCCGGACCGGGGGTGGGGTGGGGAGCCTCCCGAGGGTGGGTGGCCAGGACAACCTGCCCTACCTCCCTACTCCTTCCTACCCCTCGCTCTACCGCTTCCGGACTGAGCCCCTTTCTCCTTGCCGCTTGGCTGCACCTGTCCCGAAACCCCCCAGTCCTTCCCATTCTGGGAGGTCGACCAGGCCCCGCCTCCCCGCGACCATCCACTCCCTGAGGCTTATGCGAATACGCCAAGATTTCCCTTCCCCCTAAAGCAATTCCTTCCTCCACCCCAGCAATTCTGGCGTTTCTGTTCAGATACTATTGTCTCCGCCTCCTTATACTGCTATCTGCCCCCTTAACAACCTACCTTACTTCCCAAATTCTGGGTGATTTAAGAAATTCCCCTCAACCGTTTCTAGGGAAAAACTTCGGATAAACAGAGAAGTTGACGGACTAGTGCAATGAATAGCCAAACACCTCCAGCTGGGTCTGTCCTGACGCCTTCCCACGCTCACGTTCGCCAGAAGCTCTCCACCTGCCCCCACCCTGTCCTCACATCGGTCTGTTCTTCCGACCTTCTCACCTCTGGACACACTTCAGCCCCGCGGCCTTCAGTGCACTTCCTGAGGAGTTTCTGCAGGCCTACCCACGGCCTGTCCAAGTTCGGTCTTAATTTGCTTTTTCAAAGATGAAATTTACCTGCTGCGAAATACACAAATCTTCAATGTGCCACAGTCTGATTTTAGATAAGAGTATTTTTAAAAATCTTGATATGTACTAGGGACACTAAGAAAGTTTTGAGATACACAAAAATTAAAAAAGGTAAAGTCATGTTTACTATATTTTCTCAAAATAATCGCCACCACAATCTATGCACTTTTGCATTCTTGTAAACCATTTTTGAAAACACTCTTTCCATTCACTTTCTTCAAGTGCTGTAAGCTCACTTTCGTAGGCGCCAACAGCTTCTTCGAGGCTGGAGAACCTTCTTCCGCGCATGCGACTTTTCACTAAAGGGAACAGGAAATAATCACAAGGGGCCAGGTCAGGACTGTAGGGTGGATGAGTCATAAATTTAACCTCTGTGGACTCCAGGAACTGAATGGTGATGTTGGCTGTGTGGGCAGCGGCCTTGTCATGGTGCAGGATGGTCCCCCGCAGTCCTTTCTTTGGCCGCTGTTCTTGAAGCTTCCCGAAAACTTTGGGTAGGCACACGGTTGTGTACCATTGAGCAGTAACAGTCCTTTGTTCCTCCAGAGGAACAGTTGCAACGTGACCGCTTTTGGAGAAGAAAGTTACCACCATTTTTTCCCCCAGGCTTCGGGGTCGCTTCCCTTTTGTTGGTGCATTTTCGTCCGGAAAAAAAATCCACACTGTGGACTGACGCTTATTCTCTGGATCCAACTGGTAAATCCAGGTTTCGTCACTAGTAATGATGTCAGACACGCGTGTAGACCTGCCTCCCTCGAATCTGACCAGCATTTCTTCACACCAGGCCACACGGATGCGCTTCTGCTCATCTGTCAAAGTGTGAGGCACCCATCGGGACGACACTTTCCTGACTTGAAGATAATCCAGGATTTTGGACACTGCAGGAGATCCAATCTGTAGGGCTGCTTCAATGTCCTTAAATGTCACTCGATTGTTTTCAAGAACCATATTTTCTACAGTGGCGATGTTTTCCTCAGTTACTGCGGTGGCCGGTCGCCCACTCCTCTCTTCGTCTTTCAGTGAAGTACGGCCTCTTCTAAATTCTTGAAACCACCGAAAAATTGTGGCGCGGGAAGGACTAAGGTCTCCGAAAGCCCATTGTAAACGCTCCAGGCTTTGAGATTCCTTTAATCCACTTTTAAAGTCATAGAAAATCATTGCTCGGAAGTGCTCCCTTCCCAGCTCCATAGCTGACTGTGACCGAGTGGCGGCCGGATGGAAACAATGAGGCTCTCCCGGCAGCACCGATAAGCTCAGCAAGTTGAAACTTGCACGGTGAATCAGAAAGGACGCTGTGGACTGTTTCTTGGAAGTGAAATAATGGACCATAACACAGTCTGTCTCCATAAGCCCAGCATGTTGAAACTTGCACGGTGAATCTGTGGACTGTTTCTTGGAAGTGAAATAATGGACCATAACAGTCTCCAAACTTTCCTAGTGACCTTTGTATTTAACATGTATTAGGGGGAAACCCCCCTTGCCCATTTCCATTGAAAATAATGACAAGAATTTTCCTTTAACAACGCATGTATTTAAGAGAGCTCATATAAACGGCTGGGGGACGGGGAGGGTAGACAAAGGGAAGGAGAGAGGGGACTTCCCAGGTGCAGAGGCTGCAGCCTGAGGTGCCCTGTCCCCAACCCGGACGCCTCTGAAGAGTGGCCCCCTCCGAGGAGTGCCTGGGCCGCCGGAAGGAGGCTAGGGACCGGCTGGGACTGGGGTGTGCAGTGGGAGCTAGAACAGCGTGCTTCTGTGTCTGTTTTCAAATCATCATGTATCTGCGCTCCCACCTAACTCCTTGATGCAGGCAGTGGCCTTGTGAACGCAGCACTAGCACAGGATACCCAACAAGTGTCTCCTGAGCTCACGAGTGTGGAACCGCTTTGTAGGCACTATTCAGAAGAACTTACAACATTGGCAGGAAAAATTCTCCTTCTCCGAGTGGCGCCGGCAGGCCTAGCGCGGTGCTTGTTAACTGATAAACAGATAAGGGGGGGGGGGGGGAGATCGGAGGACGGCTGGACCGGTCCAAAGCGGCGCCAGAGACTCAGAATTCTGGCTGTCCAGGACTAGGAAAACAGCAAGAAAAGAAATAAGATCGAGCATGCGCACTGAGCTATCGGCGTAGCTTCATTACTTTCTGACCAGAATCTTCCACTAGGTGCCCCGTTAGCGCAGTAGGTAGCGCGTCAGTCTCATAATCTGAAGGTCGTGAGTTCGATCCTCACACGGGGCACAATACTTTTGCTCGCTCTTGGTCTTTACTCTCGAGAAAAAGACGCGTTTTGTTTGCTTGTCAAAGTCGGAGACTGAAGCTAAAGGTAAATGCTGGCGAAAGTGTTTCCTTCACCCGGTGAGCCTCGGCCGGGAAGGGGGAGCCCCAAAGAAAGAGCCCCACCACTACCGCCCTCGCCCTGCCGCCGCAGGTGCCCAGGAGGGAGCGCTTGAGGGTCGGGAGCTGCCCTTCACCCATCGAACATCGTTCCTACAGCCCTTGCTGTGGAGCACTGGCCCTCCAGGGGACCGGCACAGCGTGGGTAGGCCGGGTGCCCAGTCTGCAGGAGAGGGGCACTGCGAGCGCCGCCAGGTTCCAGGCCCTCTTGCGAAGGCAGCAGAGGAGTGACTTGGGAGCCCTCTTGGGGTGGGGGGCGAGGGGCTGCGGAGAGATAAGCAGGATGGACGAGAGGCCATCGTGGAGTTCGGGCTGTGACACTGGGAAGGGGCGGGTCATGATGGTGTCTAGGGGAGAGAGGTCCCAGGGAGTCAGGCAGGGGGCCTGTGTGGAGGCTGCGCCTCTAACAGGTGCTGCAGCTGCGTCCTTCAGTTAAGTTCCTGATACCCAGTCATTCTCAAAGATGCACCTTTTTCCTGCCCAGGTCAAATAGCAAGTTCAATTGAAATGGGTTAGCTATAACCAGCCCTTCATCTTTCAGGTTTTTGATAGTGGTACTAATTTGTGCAATTCCCTCAGGAATAATTGCAATATTTTTAATCTTACTATCCCAGTAGGGAGGAGTTACAGGGACTTTCACTTGGGTTTTTCTAGGTCATAGTGCCAACAGGGCGATACTGCCATTTGTCACGTGTTTATTCCAGTTATATACTCAGGTACTTGGCAAATAATCACAGGTGTTTTCATGGTCCATTTCACCCATTGTCATTCAAACTTTCCCAAGACTCCTTTGATTACCTGACTACCATTATTAGCCCTGATATTCATGGTGGGCCTCAGTAATTAGTGTCAATTCAGAGCCCATATCTAGACGTCTCTGTAAGGTCTGGGTGTTTTCTTTACAGCTGTGCACAATTGTTCAAGTAATGGCAAAGGGCCCTTTGAAGGTTTAAAGATGCATGTATATGTGGCCCTGCTGCAGGGTCCTTCCTCAAAGTGACCTGGCCTCCCCTTCAATCAACAGGGTTTGGGTCTGTGTCTTTAGGTGATGGGCATACCTCTCCATTGTGGTGACTCAAATTAGGTTTTTGGCCACTAAGTCGTGTTTTTCCTGTTACAGATACCAAGCAACAGTTTGTTAGGCTGCCTATTTCATTCTTAGGAACAGGGTAGTCATTTATCAACAGCCAAACAATTCCTTACTACTACTACTACTTTCCTGCTACCTTTGACAGTGCATGGCTGTTGTCTGGTAGTTAAATGCTGCCACTGGGCCTCTGCTACCATGAAGTTGCATTGTCCTTACTGAAACCAGAGAGCCCATCAGTGATGGTGTCTCTCACCATCACACATGGCTCGTTGCAGATGCTCCCTTATCTGGTGGCTTCATGAAGTGTCATTTGGGTACAGCATGTCATCAGAGGGTGAGAAGGCCACATGTGATAAACCCACCCCCACATGCCTGGATCCCTAAGCCTTTGGATATCTTCATCTACATCATGTGGGAGAAATTCTGGCATCTCAATCTCATTAAATAGAGGACAACACAGTCTCCATTTCTGTCAACTACTCTACAGAGCCACTTCCAGGTGCATGAGTGTGACCAGACTGGACTCCTCAAACATTTCTCTTTGCGGTCTGCATATTGAGCTGTCAGTAGAGGGGGATGGAGCAGTCAGAGGAATGGGTGTCTCTTCCTAGCTCCAAAGTGCTGTTTTGCTTACTCTTGTCCTGCTTCAGGGTTCACCAGTGGAGTGTGTGCACAGGGGACATCTTGCAGTGCTCTGTCCCAGCCATGTGCCCAGATGCACACTCTCTTCATGCCTTCATGGTCCCTACCTAATAAGCACTTCACTGAAGTCCTCCCAACAGGGACACTGGCATCTTCCAGGTCTCATGCCAGCAACACCACCCTGATGTGTTTCAAACACCTGCCTGCCAGCCTTGGTTTGCCTGTGACCAAGGGTGGCTCTCTGAACACAGATGGTGTGCACAATGGGCTGCGTAGCATCCTGACTAGTGGGGGACTCATGTCCTGGCTCCCTGTGCACTGTCACTCACCAGCCTCAGACTGCCAGTGCCCAGGGGAATTGCTTCCTGCTGCCTAGGGGCAGAGACTAGCTCTGACATGGACAACTCTTGAGACTCCAATATCCAGTAGTCTGGAACCACCTTGTCTCAACCTGAGTGTTGAGGAGCAAGGGGCCTCCCTTCCAAGTTTCTCCTTCTTTGAATTCTGTCCCTGAATTCTAGATACCCTTTAAAGCTCTGTTAGTTGCTCCCTGTCATAGTTGACTATATCTTTATGTTAACCTTTCCTCATTCAAATTATTGTGTTGTCTCCTGATTGGACCCAGGACTGATGCAATGAGATTAAAAGTTAAATCCAGACTCTCTGCTAAATGTCTATAATCCTTACTAAGCATCTAAGTCGTAATTAATTTATTAATAAATTAAGCCTTAGGCAGTCTTTGTAGTCATCAACTGCTATGAAGGTCAACTTGTAATCGCTGTAGGAAGGCCTTCAGCAAATGCTAAAATCTTGCTCAGTATTAGAATTCATACTAGAGAAAAACCCATGAATGTAAATAAATGTGAAAAGACCCCTAACCAAGTTATTAACTTATTCAACATAATAGAATTCACATTGGAAAGAAACTCTTTTAGTCAAATGTGGAGAGGGATTTAGTTGAACCCAACATTTAGCCAACAATTGTACAATTTGTACCAGAGAGAAACCTTATGAATGTAATAAATATGAAAAGGCCTTTAGAGACCGCTCTTTAACAAAGTTAAGGGGATACTGGGGAGAAACTTTTTGAATGTAGCCAGTGTGTGAAGAATTTCAGCCAAGCTCAACCATTATTCGAGAGAATTCACATTATAATGAAATTGAAGTAAGATTGAGGATGTAATATCAAGCAGCAGAAAGAGATAATCAGAAATGTATTTTATGTATTGCATTAAATGCGATAACCTTTCAAATGCCAGCCAAGCACGCATGACCAAAGAGATTGAGCCATGTATCTGAAATCTGCAAAGGCAGTGACTTCTTCCCGATTATCACTGGCAGGAAGGTAGGCTCAAGAAATTGGAGGATGTGACAACTCATTTGGCTGAGAGTATTCCTAACTCAGTTTTTTTTTTTTTTTTTTTGAGACAGTCTTACTATGTCACCCTCGGTAGAGTTCAGTGGCATCATAGCTCGTGGAAACCTCAAACTCTTGGGCTCAAGTGATTCTCTTGCCTCAGCCTCCCAAGTAGCTGGGACTACAGACACCCGCTACAATGTCTGGCTATTTTTTTTGTTGTTGTTGTTGTTGTCATTGTTGTTTAGCAGGCCCGGGCTGGGTTCAAACCTGCTAGCCCCGGTGGAAGTGGCCAGGGCTGAACCGCTGTGCTATAGGTACTGAGCCTCATACCTCACTTTTACTTAATGAACAGAAAGTTTTAAAAAATGAACATATTATAAGTAGAACGGGGTATATGTGTGTGTTTTTATTTATAGTTGCAAAACCAATCTGATTAGATGTGAATTCGAGTAAAAGAGCATTTGAAATAGAGGTTAAAAAAATCCTGGCAATAGACAGCTGATTCTGGCTGGCAGAATCACAGTATTTTAAAATTTGAATGCTTTTAGGTAAGCAAGCAATTGCTAATTCACTAATGTTCTCATCACACCCTGTATATTATAAATCCTTTGTCTCCTGTTGCCAAACACACACCATTTTGACCCATGAAGACATGTTTGTAACTACCTGAAAACAGAAAATTAGGCAGAGAAAACTACTCTTGGGAAGCAATGCCTTGCATAGTGTCAGGATATCATTTTAGGACTCTGTCTATTGTATAGAAGAAAGTACTCTGCTTATTAAAAAAATCTGGTTCACCACAAAATTATGCCTTGTGACCCCAATAAAAATTTGAATCACTACAGTATGTATTATACACTTATTATATGTCAAGCATTAGACCAGGGACTTTACAGACAAGATCTTATTTTAATCTTCATATCTTAAAGTTCACAAGCTATTTCTACCCTTCTTTTAGAAATGGAGAGAGGAAGTATTGTGAAGTCATGGATAGCTGTGCTGTGGAGCTGAGAGAGAAGAGAGGTGTTGGTGCTGCCAGGAGAACAGGCAGAAGGCAGGAGAAGCTGGAGAGGCAGGGTCAGAGACAGGATGTTATGAGTACAGTGGGGTCACTGGCGATGAGGAGGTCCTGCTGCCAGGAGGCCAGGAAGACTGGAATTGAGGCCAATCCATACTGTCAGTGCTCTGCAGGTGCTGCCGACATCGCTCAGTTTAGTTTGTATAAATATAACTGTTTTCATTTCCTGTTTTCTATTTCTCCATTTATCTTTAAAATAAACCTTCATCAAAAAATAAATAAATAAGCTGGGCACAGTGATTCACACCTGTAATCTTAGCATTCTGGGAGGCCAAGATGGGAGGATCTCTTGAGCTCAGGAGTCTGAGACCAGCCTGCTCAAGAGCAAGACCCTGTCTCTAAAAATAGCTGGGTGTTGTGGTGGGTGCCTGTAGTCTCAGCTACTTAGGAGGCTTAGGCAAGAAGATTTCTTGAGCCCAAGAGTTTGAGGTTGCTGTGAGTTATGATGCTATGAAACTCTACCAAGAATGACAAAGTGAGTCTGTGTCTTAAAAAAAAAAAAAAAAAGAAAGAAAAGAAAAAAAATATTAAAAAATAAATATAATAAACCTTCGCCAACTAAGTTACTAAAGTTTACATTGGTCTTTGCAACCTGAAAGCCTAAGGTAACTTGAAATTTCCAAAACATTTTTATTGTGAAAAGTTTAAGAAGCCATTTATAGAAAGTATTAGAATTAAATAAAACACATAATTATATATTTTTCTGTACAAAAAGCTGATCTTTATAGGAATTTTAAATAAATAATCTAAAAATCAGTGTCATTGATTGAAAAATATGTATCTCTATGACGATTTCAAGGCAACATGCCTTCTATGTAGCCAAAACACTAGGGGTCTGACATCTGTTACGAGCCTGGGTGGTGAGTCTCTGGCGAAGATTTCTCACTTTCTTGATGAGATTCTGTCCCATAGTGTCCCATTCTGTTTTTCTTTCATTTAAAGAAACTTGAAAACAAAATTTAAAGTGAACAAAAGTTAAATTTTCTGATGTTAATTGATATAACATTTACTTTAAAGATAAATGTGTTATAAAAATCAGTTAATGAACTGAATACACTAAAAACCAACTTTCTTGAAAAAAAGCCAAACATTACCTGCTCCTACATGGTTCCTTTTTCAAGCCAAATGCATATTAGTTGAATTGAATGAATGCTATCAGAGAACTTACCTGTTTTTGGTTATTTAGCATTTAAAAAATTTAGGATATGAAGAATCTTAAATTAGGAACAAAGTTTGTTAAGGGAGAATCTAAGTTCTTTGCAACAGTAAACTTCCTTCCTTTCTATAATCCTTAAAGGTAATGAGGAAAGGTGTTCCAAGTCATAAAACTGTGAAATGTATACCATGAATACTTTTCTAATAATTAAGTAGAAATAAATCAATCAAATGCTTTTAATAGGTAATACTGGTAGAGTCTGGAATCAAGATTAAAATACTACAATGCATCCAAGAGTTAACAGCCATTTCATACTGATTTTAGAAGGGCTAATAAATCCTGGAATTTGAAAAAAGAAACAAAACCACCTTAAAAATATATTTCTCTGAAATATAGGTACAGCCTCAGTTGTTAAAAACTACTTTTTCCCTAAAGTAATAAAACTTTTATGCTTTTTGCTAGGCTGACAAATAATTTAAACTTAATAAATGTCTTCGACTCCATTTTGAAATTTAGAATTATCTAGTGAAAAATTTAAGTTCTGATGTGTCAGAATAGAGAATAGTTAAGACTCTTTCGTACCTCATTTCATTCATAAATGCTTTCTGATTTAATTCATGTTCTAGCCCAGAATTTACAGATGCATAAAAAGTATGAATTAATAAAATATTTTGTACTATGTTAGAATCTCATGACCTGTTATTAGCTATATGTTTTATGAAGCACACCTTTTTTGGATCTTGTACAGAAGTTTGTGCTTCTAAAAGAACTCAAAAAGACCTCATTAAATTCTGCTTCATCTATGTGGCAGTTTTATTTAAAAAGTTGGTTGAAAGAAAATCTAACAGAGTTCCCATCCTCTCTTTTTAAAATAAATAATATACTTTACTGGGAAAACTATCGGCTCCTTTCTAGCCTAATGCTGAGATTACATTTCTGTAAGATGTTTCCACACTGTCCCTTACAAAAATAAACAAAACTCCCCAGGAATCAAGTTCGGGGATCCAAAGTCAACTCATCAGTGGGAGGTCATTGCCTTTGGCAGTTCTGGGTGGGCTGGCCCCCGCACTCCATCAGTGGCCAGAGCAGACACATGTTTTCAATGGTTGTAGGAGGGAGCCCAGTCCAGACAGTCAAGAAAATTCAATTATGTAATAGCTTTGAAAAATAACATTGTAACTTTCTTTTCAGAAGGATGTCAAAATAGTTATGAACCTCATATTATTAATTTAGTTAGTTGTTTTGGGGCAGCAGTGCTGGTGCTAAAGAAATGGAGAAGCATTAATAATACTCAGCATATTTCTTTTACTTGGAATTTGGTCTATATCCAGTTTTTCCCCCAGCTGGAAATATGAGAGAATCCTGAGTCTCTGGTTTTGGGAGTTCCATTATCAACGTCCTGGGAATATGACATCAACGTGCTATAAATATAATTTAAATCTCAATTTTGCTTAACAACTGCTAAATTTAAAAAGACAGAAGCACCCTCAACTCAGGGACATTAGACAATAAATAAGATAAAATGACAGAAGAAATCTTTATCAACTTACTCTGTGTTGAGGAATCCATTTCTGGAACGTCATTTAATTGTGAGGGTCTAGGAAAACACCTTGAGGCCACTTCACTTTGGAACCATGGCATTTCTGTTATAAAAGCAAGGAGATACAAAGGATGTTTGGGAGTGAGTAGAGAGCCTTTATTAATTCCAAATGGTCCCAAGTAAATTTAATTGTCACAGATGGCTAAAAACCCCTTTCTGAGCTTCAGGCTAATACTATTATTCAAAGTTTTAGCTCAGTCATTAGGGCAATTTGACTAATTACCAAATGACTAATTTGAATTGGTGTGGAGGAATGCAATATAAGAGTCATTTTTAAGTAACTGATGGGCCATCAAGTGGCAAAGGTAGTAAAGAGAATCTGCCAGAAATTACCAGAAAAAGAAAAGGCAGATTCAACCATTTTACATAAGGCAGGAAAACTTTTAAATAAAATACAGTACTTGTAGAAAATGTTGTAAGGTAACTGACCCTATCAGCTACCTGGACTCTGGCACGGAGACAACCACTAATTTCTGTATGCTGACAAACGACCACACATCAGAGGTGGGTTCCCTTCCAGATCTGAGCTCTCACACCTCCCTGTCTCATGCGTCCTCCAAAATCCATCCTGCCTACTCTGTTTAATTCAACTTCCCAAATGGCTGTGTTATAAAATTGTTTCTGTTCAAACAACTAATGATTCCCTCTTGCCTCCAGCAAAGTTTCAAACATTGGCTGTGAAACTTCAAAACAAAAATCTAGCTTCCTAGCCTTTACTGTAGAAATCAGTGGTGTGCCATGAGAGGGAGGATCTTGGTGTACTGTGAAAATGTTTAAAGATCATTAATTTATTTTTGAAAAAAGTTCAAAGCACAATAAGTATACTTTTTATTTTATTTTTTTAGACAGAGTCTTACCATGCCCTTGGTAGAGTGCTGTAGCGTCACAGCTCACAGCAACCTCAAAATCTTGGGCTTAAGCGATTCTCTTGCCTCAGCCTCCCGAGTAGCTGGGACCACAGGTGCCCGCCACAATGCCTGGCTATTTTTTTTTTTTTTTTTAATGCTTTATTATTATTATTTTTTTTTTGGCAGTGGCTGGGCTTGAACCCAGCACCTCCCGCCACCTCCGGATATGGGACCAGCACCCTACTCCTTTGAGCCACAGGCGCTGCCCCCTGGCTATTTTTTGGTTGCAGTTGTCATTGTTGTTTAGCAGGCCCTGGCCGGGCTCGAACCTGTCAGCTTAGGTGTATGTGGCTGGCACACTACTCACTGAGATACGGGCGCCCAGCCCTTTTTTTTGTTTTTTTGAGACAGAGTTTCACTATGTCACCCTGAATGGAGTGCTGTGGCTCACAGAAATCCCAAACTCGTGGGCCTGAGCCATCCTCCTGCCTCTGCCTCCTGAGTAGCTGGGACTATAGGCGCTGGCCACAACACCTGGCTACTTTTTCTATTTTTAGTAGAGACAAGTCTTGCTTTTGCTCAGGCTAATCTGAAACTCCTAAACTCTGGCAATTCACCAACTCTCCTCCCAGAGTGCTAGGATTAAAGGCGTGAGCCATCATGCCCCACCTTTATGCTTTCTTTTGATTAACATAATTTGTGTGCCATGGAAGTTTATATTCTCAAGCTGTGAGATAAAAAAGGTTGAAAAACACTGCTCTAGATGCTAAACTGTTACTATTTTTAGATCTACAGAGTGAAATTACCATTAGGGAGTCCCCAAATATGGGTATTTAAACAAAAAAAAATTTTTTTTTACCAATATGCCTTAAGAATATATAGGTATTTTAAAAAACAATCTGTAATTTACAAAATACAATAAATGCTAATTGTAACAAATTTAACATACTAAGAGTAAAGCAAAAAGTGAAAGCTCCTATAATTTATGTACTGCAACTTCCTTTTTCTTCATTTAATGTACAGTAGGTCCTCAAAGAACATTGTTTTGTTCAACATCATTTCATTATAACATCGATGAGAAAAAAAATCGATTTCCAGTCAGGGCTGCTGCCTGTGCACAGTTCTCTGCACCTGTGCGTGGGTTTTCTTGGGGTGCTCAGATTTCCTCCCACATCCCCAAGATGTACATGTGAGGTGCACTGGTGTCTCCGTGGTCCCAGTGTGAGTGCACCTGTGAAGGGATGGTGTCCTGCACAGGGCTGGGTCCAGCTTTGTGCCCTCAGCTGCTGGGAGAGACTCAGGCTACCCATGACCCTGAAGAGGAATAGGCAGGTAAATAATTACCTCACCTGTTTTTATTAATCTTTCTTTAACCTATGTATAGCTCACAATTATTTCAATGTTTAATATTAGAAGTCTGTTTTGGTCTCTAGAACTCTGATGATGTGTTTGTGACCATGAAGCAGATGCTAGGAACTTTATTCTCCTTTACATCCATTAGCCTACGGTAAAACTGGTTTTGTCAGGTGCCACTTTGGTTAAAGTTATAGTTTCCTAAAAATCTACTGATGATGTTAAGTGAGGGCTTATTGTATTCGAAGGCCCCCAAAGGTGATCATTATTTTAAATTAGTATTTATTTAAATGAATTTATTTTATTTAAATGTATTACATGTACACAAAATTCAAAAGGAACAAAAGGGTGCAAATGATTAAACTCTATTCCTTCTCCCAACCTCTGGCACTGCGGTCCTCACCCAGGAGCAAGTCCTGTACTAGCATCTTCCATAGGTCACCCTGCTGGGCAGCCAGGCTAAGTAGCACCAGCAAGCAGGATGAGGCCCAGTTCCTCAGCCTGGCATTAAGGTCCCCAACCTCTGTCTTCTCCAGTGGTACCTCCAGTCACCCTAGGACATAGGTCTCTGATCCAGTTGGCCTAACTTATATTAACCCCACAGGCAATTTTCTACCATTGTTTAATTACATTTAACAAGTTCCAGCATGAACAAGAGAAGTTCATGGAGGCATTTGTTTGGTGGAGACACAAAAATTAAGAGAGAAAATTTTGTATGTGTAAGTATATGTGTTTGTTTCTGGGACAGACTCTCAAAGAGGCCCATAAAGTATAAATGATTAGAAAATGATACAATGTTAGAACTACAACATAACTGAAGATCACCTAGTCTATAATCTTCTCATTTTACAAACAAGGAAACTGAAGACCAGTAATCATTTCTGAATAAATGCACATGAATGGATGCAAGTGGTTAAATAAGCTAACCAGAGGTACACAGTTCAGTCATTTGGCCAAGATTATTCAAACTCTGTGCTTATTTCCCATAAAGCTGGGTTAGGACTCAGTGTTCCTGCCACTTGGTTTGGTGCTTTTGTACCACACCACTCAATTCTCCCTGTCTGAAATGTCCCCATTTCTCTAAGCCCTTCCCCCTTTCAAGGCCCAGTCATTTTGAAACCCAGTCCAATGCCCCTACTTAGCAACAGCATTTACTGATGTCTTTTTAAAAGTAAGTTTCATTGAGATATAATTCCATTCATATACCACAAAATTCATCCTTTTAAAGTATACAATTCAATGTTTTTAGTATATCCATAGAGTTGTACAGATTTTCATCACTGATGTTAAAGCATTTTCATCACTCTCAAAAAAGAAGCCTGTATCTGTTGGTAGTCACCTCTCTCCCCTGCCAGGCAATGACTAGTCTACTTTCTCGCCCCACAGATCTGCCAGTTCTGGACATTTCATATGAGCAGAATCATATAACATGTGGCCTTTTATGTCTGGCTTCCAATTCATAAGGTTTCCAAGGTTCATCTGTTTTGTAGCATGAAGCACTACTTCATTCCTTTTTATAGCTGCGTAAGATTTCATCGTATGAATATCACTTTTCGTTTATTCCTCATTTGATAGATATTTGGGTTGTTCTGACTTTTTGGCTACTATGGATAATGATACCACAAATATTCCTGTTTTTGTATGAATATATGTTTTCTATTCTCTTGGGTATACACCTAGGAGTGGGATTGCTGGGTCTTATAAAGAACTGGCAACCATTTTCTATAGTGGCTGTACCATTTTACATTCCCACCAGCACCATTCTGAGCTCTGTGATCCTCATCAGTATTTATTATGGTTTGTTGACTCTTCGATTACAGCTGTCTTAGTTGGTGTGAAGTGGTATCTCATTGAGTTTAAATCATTTTCTCATGATAGTTTAGATTTGCGTTTCCCTAATGACTAATGAAGCTGGACACTGTGTTCAGCTTCCCGTGTGTCTGGCCACGTACGTATCTCCTCTGGAGAAATGTCTATTCAAATCCTTTGTCCACTTTACGACTTAGATTAATACTGTTTTATGTCCTTTTAGCTACAATTTAAGTTTCTAGACCTGGGATTGAAGGGCTTCCATGGGTTGAAAAGATTTGATACTAGTCAAAATTTTAAATAAATTATCTGTCCCTGGCATATTCTCACCTGTTTCCCATTTCCCAGTGCCTCCCTTCTTGCCCCTGAGTGACAAACCAAAGTTGAGAACTTCCAACCAAAATGCCATTTTCATAATTGTACCTGATTATCTTCTAGTTTTAGGATTAAATGTGATTAAATTTATATACACTCATTAAGGAAATGAGTGACAGTTCATTCAGCCATCAACTAGATGTTTGCCTTTTGAAAATACAAGTTTATTAATCAAATTAACTGTCTCTCTCTCTCTCTCTTTTTTTAAAGAGACAGGGTCTCACTCTGTTACCCAGGCTGAAGTGCAGTAGTAGTGCATAGTTACTGTAGCCCTGAATTTCTGGGCTTCAAGAAATCCTCTTGCCTCAGCTTCCTGAGTAGTTGGGACTGCAGGTGTGCACCACCATACCCAGCAAATTATTTTATTTTATGTGGAGATGAGGTCTCATTATATTACCTAGGTCTCAAACTCCTGCCTTCAAGAAATCCTCTTGCTGGCTTGGCGCCCGTAGCACAGGGGTTATATCACCAGCCACATACACAAAGGCTGGTGGGTTTGAACCTGGCCCAGGCCAGCTAAAATATGACTGCAACAAAAAAAATAGCCAGGTGTTGTGGCAGGTGCCTGTAGTCCCAGGTACTTGGGAAGTTGACGCAAGAGAATCGCTTAAGCATGGAAGTTTGAGGTTGCTGTGAGCTGTGACGCCACAGCACTCAACCAAGGGCGACATAGTAAGACTCTATCTTGAAAAAAGAAAAAAAAAAAAAAAAAGAGAGATCCTCTTGCTATCTTCTTGCCTCAGGCCCCCCCCCCCAAAATGCTGAGATTATAGGCACAAGCCACCATGCTCACCCAAATATCTCTTAATGATGAAATTCAGGAGGGCTTTAAAAAAGTTAGCTGGAGGGAAGCTGTCATGGAGGCAGAGGGGCCAGCATGTAGGAAGATTACTAATGAGGTAAGATTTTTGCTGTTTTTTACCTTTTTCTATTTCTAAATAGGTTTGCTAAAGATTTTTTTTTTCCTTTTCTAAAACTGAGGTTAAGTGTGAGAGGGTTAGGGAGAAGTGATGGCTAGCATCTTTTGTAAGCTGTTTTTAAGTATTTAATTTGTGCTAAGAGTCACATTTCACTCCGTTTCCCCCAAGACTCTTGATGCTATTTGAGACTGCTAAATCTCAAGCATGAGAAATAATGAGGGATTTCAAAAGTAGGCTTAATACTCATACAAAAACATGGAAATTAAATAACCTTATGCTGAATGATAGCTGGATAAGAGAAGAGATTAAGAAAAAAAACTGCCAATTTTTTGGAACAAAACGACAATAAAGACACAAACTATCAGAACCTATGGGATACCGCAAAGGCAGTCCTAAGAGGAAAATTTATAGCACTGCAAGCATTCCTCAAGAGAATGGAAAGAGAGGAAGTTAACAACTTAATGGGACATCTCAAACAACTGGATCCAACCCCAAACCCAGTAGAAGAAAAGAAATAACCAAAATTAGAGCAGAATTAAATGAAATTGAAAACAAATGAATTATAC
>CAUYPK010108558.1:0-12246 GCA_963574355.1 Loris lydekkerianus | reverse complement strand
TGGTCTTTATGGAGGATAGGTCTAAGAATGTCCTGGAGAGCTGGTTTAGTTGTGGCAAATTTCTTCAACATGTGAATGTTGTTGAAGTATTTAATTTCTCTGTCATAAATGAAGCTCTGTTTAGCTGGGTGCAGGATCCTGGGTTGAAAGTTATTATTTTTTTTTAGGAGATTAAAAGTCAATGACCATCCTCTTCTAGCTTGAAAGATTTCAGCAGAGAGATCTGCAGTTATTCTAATATTCTTCCCCTTGTAGGTAATGGTTTTCTTTCGTCTGGCAGTTTTCAGAATTTTCTTCTTCATATTAACTTTAGTGAAATTGATTGTGATGTGTCTGGGGGATGTCTTATTCGGGTTGAGTTATGCTGGAGTTCTGAAACTGTCTGCTATCTGAATTTTGGAATCTCTTTGCATGTCTGGAAAATTCTTCTTCATAATCTCATGGAGAAGAGACTCTGTGCCTTGTGAAGCCACTTCGTCACTTTCAGGGATCCCTATAAGACGAATATTGGTTTTCTTTGAATTATTCCAGAGCTCTCTGAGAGAGTGGTCTGTTTTTGCTCTCCATTTCTCTTCTTATTTGAGGGTTTGGGAGCGTTCAAAAGCTTTGTCTTCAATGTCAGAACTCCTTTCTTCTGCTTGCTCTATTCTGTTACTGAGGGATTCTACTGTGTTTCTAAGATCTTTGAGAAATGCAACTTCTTGTCTCAATGTGTCAAAATCTTTGGTCATTTGGTCTTTGAATCCGTTGAATTCTTGAGATAACTTTTGGAATTCTAATTTGGTCTTGTTTGCTATGCACATCCTGAATTCAATTTCTGACATCTCCGCTATTTGTTTGTGCATGGAGTCTTGTGTTGTTTCTTCTCCATTGATCCTTGGGGGAGTTTATCTACTCTGATTATTCATATTGCCAGAGTTTTTCTGTTGATTTCGCCTCATGATTGTTTTTACCTTTGCCTCTGGTCGTCCTCAGAGTTGGGGAGGTGTCTCTCTAAGATTAGACCTCAGGGGGTTCAGTCTATTGTTGCTGGATCTTTGTAGGGAGTGTCCCTGTGTAGTTCCTCTGGGGCTGCTCTGGCTAGGGAGTTCTGGTTGTGGAAGCAGCTCCAGTGTGTGAAACACCCAGATCCAACAACAGGGCTGCAGGTGGTGCACACGGTTCTGGGAGTACCTGGCACCCAGTGACTTTGGCACAGAGAGGCCAAGGCTCCAGCAGTCTCTGGCCAGGAGAAGGGCTCTGCACAGAGGCAGGGAGGGCTCCAGAGGGCATGCAGATACCAGAGTCCCTGGCAAATGAATGGGCTATTGTGGAGGCTGGGAGGACACAGGAGGGAGGATGCAGGGTTGCGTGGCTCCTGCAGTTCCTAGTCAGGGAATGCGGAGGCCTAGTGGGTGCGGGTCACTGGTTGGGGGTCGCTGCACAACTCTTACGGAGGTCTGGGTGGCACCAAGCCCAGGAGTTTGAGGTTGTTATGAGCTGTGACGTCACGGCACTCTACCCAGGGCAACAGCCCAAGGCTCCAGTGTGCCAAAACCGTCTCACTCTACCCCTAAGGATTAAGGCTGTAAGACAGCTCACTCCCTGCCTTTAGGCTGCTCTTTCACTAGGTTACTTTGTCCCGCCCAATCCTTGCTCTGGAACCCTGAGGGAGGAGCTTGCTGGGACAGTTCTTTCCCAATGGCTTCTTGTGCCCAGCTCAGTGGCTCATTCTGGGGCCCCAGACAATGTCCAAAGTTCTCCACACTCCCAAGCTCTCCCCGAGGCAGTTTAGCTGAGTGCCAAGTCCAAGAACACCAAAACAGTTCACAGGTAAGGCTCTTCCAGTTTGCAGCCTCACAGCTGCTTGTACTCACAGTTGCTGGGGTGATTAGGTCGATCAAACACATACAATCACTTGCCAGTTCTCCACTGTTTTTGTCCTCCTCTTAGGGTCCAGAAGTCTCTTGCTGGCTCCCTGTATCCTCAAAGGGATGATTATAGGCAGATCCCACCAGCCAGAGATGCCTGGAGTCCTGTCTCCCCAGACTCGCTCTGACCAGTTGCAGGGCTGTTACTCGGCTGCCATCTCTAATCCAGTCAGTATTTATTTTTTTGATTGCCTACAGTGATTTAAGTTATATGAAAACTTAACTATTCCTTAAAAGTTAGATAATATTCTTGGGCCATTTTTATAATTTTTACATTTTGATAGATCATCCATTTTCTTTAAGTATTTGAATATTATGCCATAAGATGATTTCTTTAATCTCATGGCTATTTACATTTATTATTTTGTTAAGCTCATGCTAATTACAACTTTTTAAATGCCTAATCTTATATTTTTGTCTTCTTCCCTTTGAATCTGGCTCATAGAGAACCACTGAAGCCAGTTATATGCACCTCAAGTTGGGTTCAGTTGACCTGTCTCTCCAGACGCTTGGCATGATGGAGAAATCCAGCCACATTCATGTTTTGCCTCACCTCCAGAATGTTCGGCAACCTTGTACCATCCTGGATAAATGTTAGTCTTAATCACAACCTTCAAGTGTACATAGAAGGTGGAGAAATACACACAAAGGGTTTCAAATCATATTCAAAAACATAATTCAAAAACTTTCAGGAAGGGCCTCTTGTTCCTTCTCTACCATTGGAAAAGCAGAATCATTTCTATCATGTACTTGTTGGGCTTTAATTCTATGGCTTCTTTATCACCTTCCATAGCAAACTACAATTTTGATTGCAAAGATGGGTGTAAATTTTTCTTACTTTCATAGATTTACCATCTATCATCATACCAGGAACTTAGCAGGTGCTTAATGAAAGGTATTATTGTTGAACAATTTTAACAAAAAGAATAAATATAAGTTTTTGGTTTTCTTCAAAATAAATTGAGATAAAATTTCAAAAGTGGCATTACCTATTTTAGTAATTATCCTGATATAATTGCTTCATTTTCCAAAATATTTACTCAGTAAGTTAAGTCCTGTATGGAACTGCTAATCACATAAACATTAGTTCTCAATATAAGAAAACAAGAGTTAACTTTTTCTTTCTTTTAGATCTTATGTTTTCTGTCTTGTATGTATTATATTGTTGAAAGTATCTTCAAGTAACTAAATTCTGTGGCGTTTTCCAAAAGTGAGTACAAAAGAAAATATTTCATCATTAAAGTAGTGAAATCAAACACTGAAAACATATACAGAGAGATGTACATAGGAAGTCAACCTCCCATTTGTGAAAATCATTCTAAAAGATAAGCATAGTGAGAATGACAGTGAGAAGGTAAGGATCCCTGTTATTTAACAGTAGCTAGCATTTTTAGTAATTTTCAGGATAGAAAAAATGATGCTTCCTTTCTTGATTTAGTAATTTTACTCAATAAATAAGAGAAGCCAAAGGGATCAGAATCAAACAACCTTGAATATTTGAATATGCCAGTGATGGAATTTAGAGAGCTAATTTGCAGTAGTTTTCACAACATGATTATGTGGAAAAAATTGTATCATTTCTGTAAGACTGATTATTCCATCATAGTCACCTAGCTGGTACCATTTTATCTAGCCTCTTTTTTTCTCAGATTGTCATTCTTTTATATACGTATTTTTGATTCAAGAATGAGTCATGTTCTAAAACTGTATTGCACAGTAATTATTTATGCTTCACTATGTACTTTTCCCTAGAGACTATTGTAAGTGATAACCAACTATGCTCTGTTAAAACCAATTTACTGAGGTGAAAATTACCTAACATTCAATTAGCTGTTTTAAAGTGAAACAAGTCAGTGGCATTTTATATATTCACAAAGTTGCACAATCACACCTATATAATTCACCTTCCTCTCAGCTCCCAACAACTACACGTATTTGTGTGTGTTCTCTCTGTGGATTAATCCATTCTGGAGAATTCATATAAATAATCATAAAGCATGTGAATTTTGTGTCTGACTTCTTTCACCCAGGATAATGTTTTCAGAGGCGTCCATGTTGTAGTGTGGATCAGTTCTTCATTTTGTTTAGTGAATAAACAAAATCTGGGTATAACTGATAGCACACAAAAGGCAGAAAATAATGCTGCTTATAAAGAGCTACAAATCTCAGTGGCTTGGAGCCCATACTGCTGAGAACAGAGGAAACAAGAGAATTCCACATTTGTTTTTGGATTCAGAATGCCCACTAACAATAATTTAAATGAACACACTTTATCTCTGAAAGTGGCCCCTTTCCTCCTGTTTCTTGTTATCAGCTTCTGTGTGTCTCCTACAGCGCCCTGATGATCTCACTCAAGGCTTCTGGCTTGTTGTTGCCTAATATGCTTTGAAGTTATGATATCCTCATCTATGTGTTATCAAAATTATTATTTTTTTATGTTCTAATGAGATAACAAAAATAGACATCGGAATGAATTCAAACTGATGGACATTAATGGCAATAACATTTACTGTGTGTTCAGCACACTTCTAACTTCTTTGCAGATATTAACTCGTGTAATCCTCATAACAAGCTGTGAAGTAGGCACTAATATTATTCCCATTCTACAGGTAAGATTATAGAGTCTAGGTGGATTTTCAAAAATCCTCTTGTGAGTGACATAAACAGGAAAAATGACTGAAGACAGTATTAATGTTATTAATATTATGTCTAGAAATTAACCCCTAACTGTCTCATCATGAGTCCACACACATCTCAATACCCCCTCCTTGGGTTAATTCTAACAACAGGTTTCAGAATAGAACAAGGAAGTTCCCTGAGTTCCCAAGAACTCCTAGAAACAGGTAAAACAATGGTGAAATAAACTACCTACATGAAGTTCCCAAGGTACTGCATCCCCCAAGTTGTCCCCATGCCAAGCTTTTCCCTATACCAGCTGCTACGATACAAACCCCTGACTCGCTGCAACTAGTGCCAAGCCCCCCTGAGCCAATTCTGTAACCCCACCCCTGGGCTAACTAACTGACATGCTCTGGTTTTGTTTTCTTCTTGCTTGCATGACAACAAAAAAGGTATAAAAGGCAACCTGATTTTCTCTTCAGGGCCATTTGCCCTTTGGGGCAGCAGCCCACCTGCACAGGTGTAATAAATCATCATCTGATTTATACCTGAAGTGGGGTCCAAGTTTTTCTTCCAGATGGTAAGTACTTACAACATTTTCTGGAGGCCTCAGCAAGATTTTTCCACCCCGGACCCCTACCTAGGCCCAGTGCCACCCAATGGCTCTAGGGGAAGGCCTCGGAGAAGACATTCCTCCATCCCAGAGTCTTTGGACATGTGGAGCCAGGGCATAGATTTCCAAAACTTCTAAATTGGTGATTAATCAGTAACACCCAGGTGAGTTTGTACAGTCGGTCTGTTCTCTAGAGATTTTGGGGAGGAACCATCAGCTCCACTAAGTCTTTTGACCTCCAGAGGTAAGAAAACGCCAGCTCTATGCTTCTGTCAGGGGACTGCAGTCATCTGGTATCTAGGGGATGAGGTAAGGTCAGACATGACATTAACTTCCCCTCCTGGGCACCCACAGGATGCTGTGGTGGGTCTCTGGTCTGTCTTAGGGGGCTCACAGGGTGAGCCTCAGGTCTCTAGTGGGACTCAGATCCCAGGTCGTGGGGGGTTCACAGGGTGGTGAGCCGCAGGTCTCTGGTGGGACTCAGATCCCAGGTCTTGGGGGGCTCACAGGGTGGTGAGTCCCAGGTCTCTGGTGGGACTCAGGTCTCAGATCTTAGGGGGCTCACAGGGTGATGAGCCCCAGGTCTCCAAGTGAATGAATGAATGAATGTGTGTAAAACCTATCAGTCTTCTTTGCCTCTGCTCTGTTTTTAGTCTGTCTAGGTTTATGAATCTCTAATCTGTTTCAAGTTTTTCCTTTTAGGATGCATGAAAGATGAGTTTTTGGTATCTGTTAAGTTTTCTCTTCTTTAGACTCACAGAGGGTGAGTCTTTGATCTGTTAAGTTTTCTCTTTTATACTCACTGAGGGTGAGTGGTCTGTTAAGTTTTCCTCTTAGGACTCGCAGAGTGGATCTTCATTTTGTTTAACGAATGTGTATGAGTTATTTGTCAAATTTGTGTTTGCTGTTTCCAATGGTTTGTCAGAATTCCTTTTAAAGATTAGTCAATTCCAAGTTTGGGTATCAATGTATCTGTTTTCTTGTTGTCTGTCAATGTCCTAATGTACAATTTGTATTGTTCCCTGTCTCCCACTGCCCTACAACCCACTTACAGTTAAAACCCTCTCTTTCTGGCAATTAAAGAGTTACTACAAAGTTAGTTAAAACTATTGTTCGTATTAGTATTAAAACTATGGTTGCTATGCTACAAATGGCCTTGAAATAAAGTGCTGGCATTCAGCAGAAAACCCAAGATTAATTGGGTTTGAAACTAACTCATTTGGAACTAAAGAAAAATAAAACCAATCCTCTTTACCTTTTTAAAACTAGAGGGACAGAGAGAGAGATAGGCTGTGGTCCCTCTGAGGGGAGGTTCCCCCTGGGAAACATCCTAGGGTCCCCAGAGAACCTGGAGCCCTCAGGAGACCAGCTAACAATCACTCCTAAATTTACCTGTAAGTCCACCTCCAGAGGTGAGCCACTTTAACATCTATTTTAGCTAATGTCCACAGGCATTAATATAATTATTCATGGTATTTTTGCTGTACTTATTTGTTGTAAATTGTTAAAAAATATATATGTAACTGTTTGTTAAATTTAATAGTTATAATTTGTATAGAACCTCCGAGGAAGACCAAAGAGACTGGGACCTCAGGTTGCCAGGCTATTGCCCTGTCAAAAGCTTTTGGAGGCATGAGAAGCCTCAGCCCTACTGGCCAGTTGGGGGCTCCCAAAAATGTGTGTTCACACCCATCACCAGAAGCACCATTAAAATAAAATGGGCGCCCAATCAACACCTGAAATATTAGATCACCCACAGGCCTGTTAAAAACTATATAAGAAAGTGTTCTTATTCTGGTTTTGAAAATATGAGACTATGAGAGTAAATGTGAACTGAAAAGAGAAAGAAAACAAGTATAAAATAGTATAAAAGAGTTCCCTAGAACTCAGCATTCTATGCCTTGAGACACCTGAGTTCTAGTTTTTGTCAGCAATTAGGGGTTTCCTCCTCTATATTATTAATATATATGTCTGTCTATTTTAATTTACTGTTTTCCTGCAACATTCTGGTTCCCTGATGAGAATGCTCCACAGCACCCTGACTGATGCCATTTCCTAAGAGCCCTCCCGTGCTAATTACACAGAGAGGAGGGCCCAGCAGGGTGGCACGAAGGTCCCATGGTGGTCCTCTGTGACAGCAGCCAACCAACAGAGGAATGAACATGCAGGGGAAGAGCAGGCTCTGAAAATGAACCTACTTTTATTAACTTCATCCCTGAAATAAAAGGTAAGATACAACCCCCTGTGTATTCCACAACTTCCTTGCCTCTGGAAAATAAAGTTTAACTACCCTCCCCCACCGTTCGTACAGAATCTTACGGTTAAGTTAAACACCTACCTCCTCCAACATCACAGGCTTTTAGAAAAACTTTACTTGAAACTTTGTATACAATTTTCCTTTTCTGAGTTTAAAATTAAGAATAAAAAGAACCAGTAAATAAGGGAGAGAAACAAATGTGTAAAAAGACATGAGTATAATGATATAGTTTTAGTAAAGAAAAATTTAAAAAAAGAATAATTTCGTAGAAAAAAAATCTTATGTCATAAATTTGTCCTGAAACAAAATAGTTATATAGAAAAGTGAAAGACAAGACAAAAGTTAAAAAGTCTAAAATATTTGTAAAATGTCTATGCAGGTTAAATACAACTTATGAAAAAAGTTTACATGTAATCCAGTTAATTGTGTATTTCCTTTAAAATCTTTTAGGCCTTTGATATTTGACAAAACTTTCAAAGTCAAAACTCTAAATTTAGACCTTAGCACCTGTAGCAAAACATTGTCAAATATAAAATGGTAATTAATTGTATATGAATTATGATTATATATATGTTCCAATATTGTAAAGCATTCGTCTATCCTAACACATATTGTCAGTAATAATTTTAATTCATCTAAAAAAGACTGAGTCCAAAGTTTATCCTTAAAGGAAAAAATATTATTCCTACTGTCTTTAGAACTTTCATTGGAAAGTTAACATGTCTATAAGTATTGCTGACCTAACTTTAAACAGAACAGAAATCAGTTACCTGGAACTGAGCTAGTTTGTAATAGCTTTTTGTTTAAAATATTGTTGATTCTTTCTGTGTTCTGTTTTCCAGAAGTCAAGAGAATAATTTCTGTCTTTTGACCTATTTGTAATTTTTCAATCAATGTATGTACTTATAAGCAGAGTTTGAAACATGTATTTTTTCTCTCTGATTTCTCCAGAGTTTAAAAGGTATTGGTAAGTATTCTTAATTCCTAACAATACAGTTATTTGCATAAATTCAATAAGAATCTCTTTTGCTCTATAGAATGATAAAGGCACTGGTAAATTTACCAAGGTTTTGTCTGGAATAGCATTTCCAGAGGTGCCCAGACTGCACTAAGGAATTAAGGTTGACTTTATAAAGCCAATAAAAAGCCTTTTGAAAAACTGGCCAGATACCCATAAATAACATTTCCTGATCTGTGGTAAGTAACGAAGGTCGCTTGCTGATGGGTCTGGGAATTAAAATATGCTTGAGGACCTCAAGAGAAGAATTTGCCCAATGCATAAGGTATCAAATGATGCAAATAAAACCTGGGCTTGTAAAAGACTTCAAGCCCAACTGAGATTCCTTGTAAAGGATTCCAGCAAAGCCAACTTTAAAGAACAGCCTAAATAACTAATAATTAATTATTCTTACTGCACTCTATGCAAATAGTCAGACCCAGTAACTGAAAGTACAGTTTGTTTTGGCAATTAAGTTAGTTTTACTATATATATATATATATTTTTTTTTTTTTTTAGTAAAGAGAAATATTACAGAGAGAAAAATGGTTCAAAAAGAAAAGGCTGTAACCCACCTGTGTTAAATTCCAACTTTGTCTGTAATGTCAACTCATAAAATAAGACATAACTGTTTTACTAAACTTATCTATTAAATGGGTCTAGGAGACTTGTCAAAGAGTATAACATATACAGTAGTTATATTTACTCTGAAGCCTTAAGACTCAACAAAGATCACCTGTTGGCTACACTAGAGAATTTGTGCAGTATCAAATGTTAATTTCCCAGTGAATGGTGTAACTGTAACACTGCATCATCCTATTGTGCCTAATCCATATGCTCTGCTGAGTTTGCTACTAGCAGAAGCCAAGTGGCCCACTTGCCTGGACTTAAAGATGACATCTAGAGACAGTCAACATGCCCTGCTCCGGCCACATTCTGAGATCTGGCTGGTCAATGCACGGCTGAAGCCTGAGGAAACTCCTCAAGGAGCTTGTCTTAATTGGACTTTTGAACTTTGAGAAAAAGTGGGGAAATGTCACAGGGAAAAGTATATTAGCCCAGCACCACAGTATTGTTAAGGCTTGAATAAAGAACCCAAGAAAAGTCACAGTCCCCAAGACTTCAGTGCTAAAATACCAGCACCTACAGAAACAAGCTGACATTAAGACCCTAAATCAACTCCTTAAATATTAGCTCGCCAGCAGGTCTGTTAAAAAGTGTATGAGGGAATATGTGTGTAGTGTAACTGAGAAAACTCTGAAGGTGGAGTTAGACCTCACATCACAAGATCTAGGGGTGTATTGGTTTGCCTCCTATGACTAAGTGACAAATCAAGTGAAAAATTGAGGCTGCCCTGTCTAAAAAATAAGTTAGAATTGTATACATGTGAGTGCCTAAAGAATGATTAAGACAAGTAACAATAAGTAAGGCTTCGCCCACCACCCCCACATTCACAAGGTGAAACAAATATGTAAGTGTGCCCTTCTTCCCTGCTCCAACTTTGTCCCCTGGCTATTAGGTCTGTGCTTCAGTTTTTATCTAAGGAAAAAATTAAGGTGTATGCTCCTTAATCAGAGTGGAGCCACCTAAAATGTTTAGAACTACTTTATTCATAACCTTACTGTGACTCAGAGAGTTTATGCCTGGAGATAAGAGTCTGATACATACCAATTATCAGCCCCTTTCCAGCGACACAGATGAATCAAGGATTTGATTCCCCATAATTTAGTACCCAGCAAAAGGGCCCCTAAAGACCCCTAACTGTCTCAGCCTGAGTCCCGGTACATCTCACCCCCCCACCACCACCTTGGGTTAATTCTAAGAACAGGTTTCAGAATAGAACAAGGAAGTTCCCTGAGTTCCCAAGAACTCCTAGCAACAGGTAAAACAATGGTGAAATAAATTACCACCGTGAAGTTCCCAAGGTACTGCATCCCCCAAGTTGTCCCCATGCTAAGTTTGTCCCTATGCCAGCTGCCACAATACAACCCCCTGACTCGCTGCAACTGGTGCCAAGCCCCCCTGAGCCAATTCTGTAACCCCACCCCTGGGCTAACTAACTTCCACATTCTGCTTTTGTTTTCTGCTTGCTTGCATGACAACAAAAAAGGTATAAAAAACAACCTGCTTTTCTCTTCAGGGCCGGGCCGTTTGCCCTTTGGGGTGGGGGGCCCACCTGCGCAGGTGTAATAAATCACCATCTGATTTATACCTGAAGTGGGGTCTGAGTTTTTCTTCCAGGTGGCAAGCGCTTACAACAAAATGAAGGTGGAGGGTCCTAGAAAGGTGGGAGCATCTTTTATTTTTTTGTATTTATAATCAGCAGAGGTCAGCAGTGTTTAGCCTTGTGATTCCCCTGAGTTATTTTCTTCACAACACCCCAGTTGGGTCTAATGTCTCAGAGTTACTGGATTGCTGCCATTTTGTTCACAGTGTCAACCTCACAGAGACTATGATACGGAGTTCCCCCAATCAGGGCTGAATAAGAACCCCCATTTTCTATGCCTAAACAAAAAGACTTTATTTTCTTCAAACTGCACTCTCTGAATATAAGCAAGACAGGAGAAAAGCAGTTTTTCCAGTATCTCATGTGATGTAGGCCTATTGTAGAATGAACTCCCTGCCACTTTTGCCCAGAGCTGGGAGGACTACATTCATTTGTTAATACAGTCATTCATTCTCTAATCAACATTGAAAAATTATCTTCCTGCCTGCCAAGTCCTGCCCAAATGTAATTCTAAAGACCTGTTTACAAAACAGTATATAATCCCTAGATAAAAAGGCACACTTAGAATTTACCACTTGGATCTCTTACCATGTCAGAGGCTCTGGTACCTTTCATTCCTTCTATTACTTCCTATCTAAAAAATCCTATCTTATTACTGATCTGCATAGTTAGTGGGTTCATTCTTTGACTCTGAAACCAAAGACCTACTGCAGAAATAAATTCCATCAACACTAGGCTCATTTTCATGGGGGTAGAAGCTCTTAATAAATTGAGACTATAATCCCTGGGGGATCTTTGATGTGAATATGTTTAATAAGCAAACACAGGACATATGGCCTCACAGCAAGGAGAGACACCACAGCATCATCTCTCTGGCATTGGCCTTAATTTCTGTGGCTCATTTTTGCCACTTGAGGTCCCTTGTGCCACACCCTTGAGTCCTCTTGGTTTCAACCTTGCAAACCTCTCTCAGTTCAGTTGCCCTGTGATCCTTTCTGCTCAGAAGCTTTATACCCAGGGAAACCTTGCCTGGAAACTCACCAACAAACAGCATGAATAACTTCGGGTCATTGTTCAGGTTTTATTTATTTTTTTAATTTTTTTGAGACAGAGACTTACTTTGTTGCCCTGGGTAGAGCTCAAGCGATTCTCTTGCCTCAGCCTTCCAAGTAGCTGGAATATTGGGTCCTACCACAATGCTCAGTTATTTTTTAGAGACAGGGTTTCGCTCTTGCTCAGGCTGGTCTCAAACTCCTGAGCTCAAGCGACCCACCCACCTCACCTTCCCAGAGTGTAAGGATCACAGGCGTGAGTCACCACACCTGGGCCCTGTTCAGGTTTTATTTTAATATTGTTTTTTTTCATAGAACTGTTCCTAAAATTATGCTTTTCTAACACAATTACCAAGAACTGTTAATGGTATTTCATTATTTCTTGTTATATGTTAGAAAATGAGAATGACAGCCTATTTATTTGCAAAAGTTAATCAATGGATAAAGTGAAATAGGCTGTATATAAATGCAAGTTTCTTGTATATATTTTATACATGAAATAAGGAAAGAAGATCCTTGGGAAACCTAGGACCTAAGAAAAAGAATAGTAGCAAACTCCTCAAATTTTCTT
>CAUYPK010108553.1:0-17071 GCA_963574355.1 Loris lydekkerianus | reverse complement strand
TTTCCTATTGTCATAGAGAATCCACTTTTCATCACACGTGATGATCTGATCCAAAAAAGGATCGTTTTGGTTGCACAAAAGCAATGAAGAACAAACCTCGAAACGTGACAATTTCTGCCAATCGTTTAAATCGTGGGGCATCCACTTTTCGAGCTTTTTGACCTTTCCAATATGTTTTAAACCATCAAAAACCGCATGGGAGCTGACGCCCAGTTCTTCCGCCATCCCATGCACCGTTTGTGATGGGTCAGTCTCCACCAGGGTCCTCAAATCCTCGTCCTGGATTACTCTAGATCGACCACTTCGGGACTCATCTTCGAGGCTAAAATTTCCAGAACGAAATTTCGCAAACCAACATCGAACAGTGCGTTCATTAACACTATCATTGCCAAATGCCTGTTTAATTTTTCAGGCTGTTTTGGCAACGCTTTGGTTCAATTTGAATTCGTAGAGAAAAATTGGCCGAAAATCGCTTAATGACATCATATAGTAATAGGCCGAAAAGAAAAAAGATTAAAAGTAGAAAAAAATGAACAGCATCAATGCATAGAGTATGAAATTCTCCATCGATCAGTATATACCACGACACAGTAGAATAAATATTTATTGAGATATGGAGCTACAAAAACACATGACATTAAAACGGACAAAACTTTTGAGACAACCTAATACTACAGAGGTTGGTTTGGTTTCCAAAGCATTTGTGCACAAGGACACAGGCTAATGTTGTGATGAGTGACAATTTTCAGGGGTGGTTTTCTTTTATCCACCTGTTTCCCCTTTTTCTAACTATTCACAACATAGTAAACCACATTAAACTTAAATGCTGCAAAATAGAAACATCCGCGGCAGGGTTTTTAGTCCTTGACACTATGGACATCTTCAGCTAGATAATTCTTTGTCATGAGGGGCTGTCCTGTGCAGTGTAGGATGTTTCAACGAATCCCTGCCCTCTACCCATTAATTGCCAGTAGCAAGCAGTGACAGTCAAAAATGTCTCCAGACTTTGCCAAATGTCCCTTGAAGGGCAAAATCACTTTCAGTTAAACACTGCTCCTTTAGGGAGGCAGCCATTGTCACCCAGCCAGAGGGCATTAAAGTCAGGGGGAAAGCACTGGCTGAAGGTCAGGGGCATGAACTTGAGGCCTGGTAGATCTGAGCTGAAGTTACTAGCTATGTGATCTCAGTTAAGTTCACCTCTTCTCTAGCATGAAGATATTCTACACCACCAGGTTGTAGAAAAAAATCACAGAAGATGGTGTTCAGTCACACACTAATAAAATGTTGATCAAGCAATCACATATAGAATCCTGACTCCATAAGATTCTAATGCCATCTTTTTACTGTACCTTTTCTATGTTTAGATACACAAATACTTAGTATTGTGTTATATACAATTCCCTGCAATATTCAGTAGGGTCACATGCTATATGGGTTTGTATCCTAGGAGCAACAAGCCATCCCACAGCAACCTAGTGGCAGGCCCTGCCATCTAGGTTTGTGTACGTACACTTTAGGACATTTGTCCAACTCCATGGCCTAAGGAGCTACATGATTTGCCTAACGATGTGATTTCTCGGAACATATACCCATTGTTTTTTTTTTTTATTAAATCATAGCTGTGTACATTAATGTGATTATGGGGCACCATACACTAGTTAAGCAATGTAGGTCTCAATACTGTTAGCTATTTCCTGGCACTGCAATAAAAATGGATATTTTTTAGATTGTGAGTTTTAGGAGAATGTTGTTTGCAGAGTAAAGGGGAGTGTTTGTTTGTTTGTTCTTTTTAAATTGGAGCCCTGCTTTGGAAGAGCAACAAAGAAAACTTCTCTGCTGCTGTTTTTGTGGTTAGACCTCCTTGAGTTTACCCTCTTCAAAGAAAGCCACTCCTTTTCCTTTAGAAAGGAGAGCAAGTAGAAACAAAAGTCAAACAACCTTCTGGTTGGCGGGCGGGCTAGGCTGCGGGGCGACAGAGCCGGGTGGCCGCCTGGAGCCCCCACCCGGAGCCCGCCAGCTCAGGCTCAGACTCGCAGGCCGCCGGCCTGCCGCGGCAGGCCCAGCGCTCCCAGGCTGCGTGTGATAAACACCACGAGGGCTGGTCTCTCTCCCTGTGTGGTCCGAGGCTGCAGGGGTCCCAGAGCTGGGCTACGTGTTTCTCATGCAAGAAAAGAGTATTCAAGATTGCAATTTTGCCTTAAATAACTGACCCTTCTTCCTATAAAGCTTATGTTTGCTCGAAAATGTTGCTTTACATTCCTTTCCCCTGTACCTTCTCTATTTTTAAAAATTATGTTCTGTGTCAATCTACAACAACCCTTAACTAAGACGGTTGAAAGTGCTCAGTGGCACTGATCAGGAACTTTTGAGCTTCCCAATATGACATGGAAATCTGGGAAACCATACGGGGCAACCGCACTCTAATTTTATGACCCCAACTTTATTGCCAGCACAGAGGCAATAAAGAGAAATAATAAATGAAACAGCATGCCCGAGCTCAGGAGACAGCAGCCCTAGCCGAATCTGCACAAGGCGCTTAACCTTGCTGTGTGGCAGTTTCCTCTTTCCAGGGAAGAGAATACTAACGTTCCTTCTAACGCAGATTCCAGGTGGCTTCATAAAAAGATACGTCAAAGGCTGCATTTCTGGTGAGACTGTGCACAGGTTAGCGGCATCATTTTATTTACATGTATATGTGTATTCATAACTGAGGACAAACAGAGGGCTAGCGTCACAGGTAGTGTTAGGGTCAGGGGTGGCATTGAGATTGGGGTTAGGGGTGGGGACAGGGTGGGGACAGGGTTTGGGGTTGTGTGAAGGTTAGGTTCACAGCATGAGAGTTGGGGTTAGGATAGCATTGAGTTTGGAGTAGTTTCTCAACATGGTGACCCAGCACACTAGAAGATTACAGCAGGTGAAAATACAAGTAAATTATTTCAACTAAGAGTTAATTCACAGTACAATTTGTTCTAAGTACAGTAAATTCAATGTTAAATTTTTGGTTATTAGCATTTTTTTTAAAAGACCAAGTTTCACTTCATTGCCCTCTGTAGAGTGCTGTTCTGTCACAGCTCACAGCAACCTCCAGCTCTTGGGCTTAGGCGATTCTCTTGGCTCAGCCTCCCAGTAGCTGGGACTACCGGTGCCTGCAACAATGCCAGCTATTTTTTTTGGCGTTGTAGTTTGGCTGGGGCCGGGTTTGAACCCTCCACCCTCAGTATATGGGGCCTGCACCCTACTCACTGAGCCACAGGTGCCATATTTTTATTTCAGAACCTGTTTTCCTATGTCCCCAAATTATGAATGAGATAGGGTCTATAGGTTTGTTCTTAAGTTAAATTTGTATGTAAGTTGGAACAGGTACATTTACCTATCACCCATAATAGCCTTTGTTTGTAAGTGCGAGGTGTACATCTGTCAGGTGTTTGTAACTTGATGACCTACTATAATAGCCACTGTTCATGTGAGTTGTATGTAAGTCGACAGTTTGTAACTCGGGATCTGCCTGTACATTAAAAGGAAATACCCATATATCCTTATTGAAGATGAAGGTTGTTGGAGACTCTATAGAGTACACCACATTAACACTGGAACTCAGGTGTCTCAGAAGACTGACGAAGTCTTTCCAGTGGTTCTTAACAAATTCCCAGGAGAAAACTGTGTGACCACCCTATTCAGCTCTGATTTACAGCAGTCATCCTATTTTTGTCCTGGAGCTCCTCACCTTTGGCAATGAGAGTAAGGTCCCCCTTAGCCAACTTACAAACCAGTTATAAAGCAACAGTGAAGTCTAAGGAACCCAGTTCATGTTACCACTGGGAACAGCCACACGGAATCCTCGTGAGAAAGTGAAGTTGTCCTGGAGCAAATAGCTTCATTCCCACTATCATTTTGCCAAAGTGATTTTTCTCTTTTGTTTGGGGGCTTTCCTAAACTCATTTATAAACACATCCTGTGACACACAAAAAGAGGCCAAGCCAGAGGTCTCCTGGCCAAGCCAGAGGACTGGTCCGACCCTGCATTTTCTGTCATGAACTTCAGTTCTGAAGGAAGACCTTGGATCTTCATCTCTTTTATTTGGAAATGCTGCCCATCTTTTTGCCTCAAAATAGAATTAGGCCTCAAAACCCAGAACCAGCTGGGGTCTTGCAGCAGCTCTGGACTTACGTGTGCTGCTGTTTCTGATTTACAGCCTAAGGCATTCACCGCCAAAAGTATTATAGCTGAGAGTCTTTTAAACACACTGAGCAGTGTTTTCACATGACAATCCTTAAGGAACATTTGGGTGAGGGTCCTCATTACTAGCCCCTTGCCACAGGGGCTGTTGCGTCCCTCACAGGTCATGGGTTCACAACCCCCTATCAGCCTTGGCTGAAGAACTGGATCTTCTGCAGACAGAATTCCTGGGATCCCAAAGTCTGGGGTTCAGGGATCAAAGGAGACCTGTGGGTCCTCCAGGACAGGCCATTCTGTTTATATGTGAAGCAGACTTTCTGTTGCTCATGGCATCCTTGCATTTTATCTCAGAGGTAAAACGCAGGCCACAGAAGCCTCCTCACCTCTTACTTTGCCGCTGCTTCCCTACTCCCAAGTGTCTATTTAGAACATGTAGGAGACCCATAGATAGATTCTACCTGGGCTTATCTAAAATCCACCCCACCAACTACCACCCCCTGCCACGGACCTACCAAGTAAGATCCTCAGGTGAAACTACACTTGAGGTCTTGTTGGCTAACCACATTCCTGCCCCCACAACACTTTGTGTTTCCAGGTAACTGGTGGGAGACTGTCTTTCCTTGGTATTGAGTCTCACAAAGGATCTCATTCTCCAGATTTCCTCAAGGATATGTTGAGGAAGAGAGACTGGGACCTGTAGCAATAGGACCTTGTTCCAGATGCTTATAGCTCCTTAACAAACTACCCTCAAAACTCAGTGGCTTAAAATAACCAACATTAATTGCATCCATGACATTCTGGGTTCTAGTTTATTATTCCCAGGGATTTGGGCAGGGCTCAGCAGAGCGATCCTTCTATTTCATGCAGCAGCCATGAAGGTCATTCCGTGATATTAAATGAATAGATGGTTTCATTCCCACGTCTGACACCTTGGCAGGGGTGGCTGGAAGGCTGGGCTGAACTGGGACTGTCGACCAGAGTGTCCACATGGCCTTCCCAGCATGACTGACTCAAGAAAGCTGAACAGGGCTCCCAGGGCACCTTCCCAGGGCTCCAGAGGTACATGTTCCAGCTGCATCACTCTTTATGATATAGCTTAGAAGTCATGCATTGTTGCTCCACCATATTCTATTTTCCAAAATATTTTAAGATTTAAAACCTTTCAAGATTCAAGGAATGGAGACATGGATCTCAACTCTCCATTGAGGCACACCAGAAAACTACAAGAGCTCTCATCTGCTATTCCTGAGAGCTGCTCCCTCAGAACCCTGGTTTCTCTCACAGCTGCTGAGGAGTTCAGGGCTTCCTTCCCTCTTTCCCACATTGGAGTCCTCTTCATGGAAGTATCCCCACCTCCTACCTAGCCATACCTATACCAGTAGGTATGTACCACCAGCAACTTACACCAAGCTCTTTTTCAGAAGGTGACTTAACAAAACTTGTTCAAACCTCTCAAGATACATGTTAATGAAATGAGTCGTCTTCTTTTTTTTTTTTTGCAGTTTTTGGCCGGGGCTGAGTTTGAACCCTCCACCTCCGGCACATAGTGCCAGCACCCTACTCCTTTGAGACACCACCCTGAAATGAGTCTTCTTTATTCACTAGACTGAAAACATCAATGATTTTCCACTGCATACTCTAATAGCCCAGCTGGCCTGATCATGCCTGCCTCTTTGAGCCTTCATTTCTTATTCCCTTCCCTACCTCTCCAGTCACACTGGCCTTTCTTCTTTCTAACTCATCAAGCTCATCCTCACCTCAGGGCCTTTACATGGTCCTGTTTCTTCTGCTAAGAATGCAACCTGGCCATCTCCTTTTTGGGGGGCGGGGGAGACAGAAACTCACTCTGTCACCCTGGGTAGAGTGCCATAGCAGCATCACTCACAGCAACCTTAAACTCCTGGGCTCAGGTGATCCTCCTGCCTCAGCCTCCCTGAGTAGCTGGGACTACAGTGTGTGCTACCATGCCCAGCTAGTTTTTTTTTTTTTTCTATTTTTTAGTGGAGACAGGGTCTTTCTCTTGTTCAGGTTAGTCTCAGACTTCTGCACTCAATCCACCTACCTCAGCCTCCCAGAGTACTAGGATTACAGGCATGAGTCACCACATCCAGCTGGCTATCTCCTTTTAATCCTTCAGTTCCAGTGTTAATCTACAGGGAGTAGTTTATCTGAATTCCTTGCACCCAGCTCAGTTCCTGACACATGGAAGGCACTCAGCTAATGCTCTTTGGGTAAATGAATAAAAGAATAGGTGAATGTGTCTCCCTTGCTGACTTCTCTCCCAGCTGGCAGGACACAGATTCCTCTTGGTTTACATGAGCCACCACACAAAGTGTATCACAGCCCTCCACCCTCCCAAGTCACTTAGAGGACTTTTTAATTGACCCATATCGTACTTCCAGCTGTGCCCGTGAGACGGAGAACTGGCAGGCACTGCTTCAGGCACTGCTTTGCTTTGGGCTCTGGTTTGGAGGCACTGCTTTGGGCATTGCTTAATTGTGTAGACGTTGCCTAAGTGAGGAAGGAAGTCTCAAAGTTTTAAACTATCTTGTTCAAAACAGGATGAAGGCAGGGCAAGTTCCAACTGGTTTGAGCCAAGATCGTAGAGAAATTGACCACTTCTTGACTTTATAGTTTCATTACACTTCAGTACCATAAAGGTTTCTAAGGACACCTACTACTCCCATGGTGCACCTGACACCATGACACTTCCTATTGGACCATATTTAGTCAAGAAGAAGTTGTCACCCTAATTCCAAGAAAACACTGCACCTCCCCTTCTTTAGACTGTAATTAAGCCATTGCTTAAATAGAGGGGCAACAGAAACCAGGGGGCCAGTTCTCTTGTGCAGGGAGAACCAGCCTCTGCTGTGTCTGTGGAATAGACTTTCTAAGTTTCTGAATAAATCTTGCTTTCACTTCATACTTTCGACTCACTCCTAAATTCTTTCTTGCATGAAGTCAAGGATCCACTTTGACCTCAAGAGGCTCCTAGCATTGGGAGATGTCCAATAGCTGGGAGATGTCCAAGGCCAGGTGTCCAATAGCACTCGAAGGTAAATGTGCACCTTAGACAATAGTAAACCTGGCCTTCACTGAGACCTCATGCACCAAATGTATCAATAGATTCTCATTTGCCAAGAGGGTCAGTTAAAACTCTTTAACTTCTCTCTCTCTTTTTTTTTCTTTTTTTCTTTTTTTTGAGACAGTATCTTGATCTTTAGCCCAGTCTAGAGTACAGGGATGTCATGATAGCTCACTGCAATCTCAAACTCCTGGGTTCAGGTGATCCTCCTACTCCTGAGTATCTGAGACTATAGGTGCAGTCCACTATGCCTAACTAATTTGTTTTTTTCTTCCAGAGATAGGGTTTTACTATATTTCTTAGGCTCATCTCCAACACCTGGCCTCATGTGAGCCTCCCACATTTACCTCTCAGAGTACTGGGATTACAGGAGTGAGCCACTGCATTGGGCCTGAAACTGCTTAGCCTTAAAAGAGACCGTAGAGCCAGGGTGGCTGTTATTCACATCCTGTACCTCACACTCCAGCTGGGCACTTAGACTAACCTTCTTTTTTCTCTATTTCCTCAGCTACAAATTGGCGTTGGCAGCAATAGCTACAGCAGCTATAACTGCCTCATAGCTGTTAAGAGAATTAAAATACACGTAAAGTACTTAGAACATTGCATGGCACCTAGTAAGTGATGAGTAAGCATCCACTGAGTATTAACCTGATTTTCAAAGCCATCTACACACCAACTCCCCCCATCCTCAAAATGTTCTCTCCTATGCTCACTTTACCTGACCCTGTGCCCAAGATAAACTGGTCTTCTCACTCTCTGAGAACCCACCACGTGAGTTCCGGCTTCCACATATTTGCCCATGATGGAATACACCTTTTGCATAGCTAGCCTAACCCCTCTGCCCACTCCACATACCCCAATCTTGCTTCCCTCCCTGCATCAGCTCAGTTTCCAACTCCTCCAAGCTATAAAAAGTTCTCTTCTTCTTCCAAAGCCCTCTTTGTAGAATTGTATGTATAATTCATTAGTCAATCAATCCTTGGCATCCTTAGTTTCAAATCATTCAACCTTTTTATTCATTTGTAAGTTCATTTTTCACTGGAAGAGGCCCCATATCTTTATCTAGACTACGTCTCCTTGACAATATCACTCCTGGCCTTTCTATAGAGTGGGCACTTGAAACATCATCTTTACATTGCTATAATTGCTACCTGGGATTTTCCCAGTAGGTTTTGGACACAACTGAAATAATGAGCCAGGCATGGTGGCTCACACCTGTAATCCTAGCACTTGGGAGGCCGAGGCAAGTGGATCACTTGAATTCAGGAGTTTGAGATCAGCCTGAGCCAAGAGTGAGACCCCATCTCTAAAAAAGAAAACTAGCCAGATGTTGTGGCAGGCGCCTGCAGTCCCAGCTACTCAGGAGTCTGGCGCAAGAGGATCTCTTAAGTCCAAGAATTTGAGGTTGCTGTGAGCTATGATGTCATGACACTCTACCAAGGATGACAAAGTGAAAAGCTGTCGAAAAAAAAATAAAGCTAAAATAATTCTTATGATTATGTGAAGCTGTGTCCATATCACTCAACAGTCTGGCTCTATAGAGAAACAATGACAAGTCCTAAGCAGAGGATTCAACAGCTAAACTGCCAACTAACAACTCGGAACAGAAGTGTCAACTTGGGGAGCGAATAGTCAGAATTCTACTTTCTGGGCCATAAATAAAGCTCACAAGCTGGGAACCTTTCTGTTTAAATTATTAAATAATAGTTTAAAAAAATACCAATGGGCACAAAAACAGTTTTCATAAAAAGCCTTCTCTCTCTTGTCAAATGATCAGGATAGGGAAACTTATCAAGTAGAAACTTTTAAACAAAACTGTTCTACCCCAGCCACACAACACAGAAAAAACTCAAGTCTCTCACTACATTGTCACCTGGCAAGGCCAAATAGCTGAGACTTACATCTTTGCTAGACTGCACCGAGGTGTCCCACCCTACTGCCAGAGTAGTGTCAGAGAAGGTGGAGTGGGCAACCAGGACTTTCAACCACTGGGCAGTGGCAAGCCTCTCCCCCACACTCCCTGAAGTGTCCGTGGAGACCAGGTGGGGAGCCTGGACTGCCACCCCTGCCCGTGGTAATGAGACTACTCTCTCCCTCCCCACTGGGGTGGTGTCAAAGGAGTCCTAGTGGAGAGTGGGGATTTTCACCTCTCATTCAACAGTAAAAAGGCCATATCTCCAGCCTTGCTAAAGGAGGCCACGTGAGAGCAACAATGAGGCAACTCTCTGTGTTCTAGCCAGGAAGGTATCAGGGGAACCTAAACTTCTGAAATTTAAATCTAGTTTAAACTTGAAAGAGATTCGCTGGTGAGCACACAGGCCTGAGGATACTGATGCAGGACAAGGCAGCACCATGACCTGCTGCCTTAGCCCTTGAAGTGTTGACACTCCTGCAGATGGAGGAACCAGCTTGCTGGAAGGGCCAGACACCTGCAGAGGAGATGCTGGCGCCATGCTGTCTCCTCCATGTGGACTTCTCAGCAGATGGTGCCTTGCTGTCTCCTCCAGTGCTCTTCTGACTGGTGAATTTCCTGTCAGTTTCCAAGGCCTGAGAGTTCACTGGACAGCTGGCTGTAACTGACAAGACTCACGCCCTAGCAGAACAACCCCCCTGCCACTATATAAACCCCTGAGAAGAGAGCCCAAGGTCAGACCTTGAAGAGGGAGCAGGAGAGTTTGTTCCCCTCTTGGGTTCTCTCTGCCAGGAGGTTTGATTTTTGTAGTTGTTGTAATTTTTGGTTTCTGTAATGATACAAGGGGACCATTTTCTCAATATGAGCCTGTCCCACCTCTCTGCTACTATACCTCTCAAGGACATGGTCACATGGCTTTAGCTATACCTGTAAACAGAATGCCGTTTGTAACCAGGATTTTAGAACCAGTCTGCTTTGGGGAGGCAATTGTCAAGGTCTCACTTTCCTATGTCTCCAGCTGAGTTACCTATTTTACCAAACCTGAAATCACTGCCCATTGATGCCCCTGGAGTTTGGAATTTTATTTTATGTGTGATGGGAAGTCACTGGAGGATTTTAAGTGGGATTGTTAAATTTGATTTTTGTGTTTGAAATTTCTCTCCTTTTGAAAAACTAAGAATAATGGATTTGAGGAAAGGGGTCAAGGAGCCCAGCAAGAGCAGCGATTGGGTAGTAGACAATGGTGATAGTTGTAGGAACAGTGAAGTGTGATCAGATTTGAGATAGGTTTTTATGATAAAGTCAGGAGGACCTGCTGTTGGCTTGCACATGGGGCTCAAGAGAAAGTGAGGAAAGTGTTTCTAGTCTAACCAACTGGGTGGATGGAGAAACACTAACTGCACTGGGAAAGGTCAAGGTAGGGGTTGGAGGTGAAGAAGGAAATGTGCGTTGGACATACTAAGTCTGAGATACCTACTAGAGGTTCATGCTTCACAGAGAAAATAAACACCATCAGTGTGGACCCCCTCATTTCCTCACCATCTAATTTAGAAGCCAGAAGTATCTACATGCACCTACTCCCTGGCTCTTCCTACCGCCATGGAAGAAATTCCAGGCACCAAAAACCAAGCCCTCTATTTCCTTTCTTCAACTTACCTCCTCACACCTACTGAAGCACTGTCTTCTAAAAACATTCTTTTCTCCCAGTTTTTGGAATACTGTACTCTCCCAATTTGATTCTCACACTCTGATCATCTTTCCAGATCAGTTTTATTGGCTTTGCCTCCACTCCTGGATCTCTGAGACTTGGAGAGCTTGAGCACTCATATCCTTGGCTCTTTTTTCTTCATTCATGCTCCAACTAGGGATATCATCCAGTTTCGTGATTCCTTTTTTTTTTTTTTTTTTTTTTTAGACAAAGTCTTACTCTGTCACCCTGACTAGAGTGGCTTGGCATAACCATAGCTCACAGCAACCTTGAACTCCTGCCTCAGCCACCCAAGTAGGGACTACAGGTGCCTGCTACTATACCTGGCTGATATTTCTATGTGTAATAGAAATGGGGTCTCACTCTTGCCCAAGCTGGTCTCAAACTCCCAATCTCAAGCCTTATAAGCCTCCCAGAGTTCTAGGATTACAGGTATGAGCCATTGCGCCCAGAATTTTCAATGCCATTTATTCCCTGGTCTGCCTCTCAATTTTTTTTTTCTCTATGCCCACCTCTCATCTGAACTCCAGACTTATTTACCCACCTTCCTACTGATATTTCTCCTCAGATAACTGGGGAAGAGGGAAGGAATGGAGAAGGTCTGTGGCAAGAGGAAAGGTATGAAATGGAAGACTACACAGGAGGCAAGCTCATCAGAGAAGAACAGTAGGATTGCTGGGTGTGGTGCCTACTTGATGTTTGAAGTGAAACCAGTCATCCTGATTTTGCAATTTTCTTCAGCTGATTGGAGACAGGAACGGAGGAGGCAGATATTTACTTGGGTTCTTCAAGTAGAGGACCCTTGTTATGAGTAGTACATGACAAACTTCCTCAAAATTTAGAGGCTTTAAAGAATAATTTTATTATACTGTACAGGTCAGGAATCCAGGCAGGTCTCTGCTGGATGATTTTCTGTGCCTTGTAGCATCGACAGAAGTCACTCAGTGGTTCTCAGCTGGCAAATAGGCTGGTCTGGAATATGCAAGGTAGCTTCACTTGCATGTCTGGTATCTTGAAAGGATAGCAGGAAGGTGGGGCCCTCTGTGACCACTGACTCCAGAGCCTACACATAATATTCTCCTACACATAATATTCTCAGCATGGAAGTTTCAGGACAAGTGGACACCTTAACTTGGATAGATGGGTTCCCAGAGTGGGGGGTGTCAAAAAACCAGGAGACAGCTGTGTGGTCATTTCTAAGCTAGCAATGTTTCTTCCACTATATTCTTTTAGATACAATCAAGTCATATGGCCAGTCCAGATTCAAGGTCACAGTGTAGAAGAGCAGGTGGAAAGACCATCTTTGGTAAACGTAATCTCCCACACAGAGCACAGCAGAAGACAACCAGGAAGGGGCTATGTGAAGGGAGTAATTACAAAATGACCATGGCCTCCAAGTGGACAGTGAGTTAAGGGAAGCCTATGAGCCAGCTTACCAATAGGGAAAGTGTAGGGCAGAGTGGATTAGAGATCTCAAGGGGGTACCAGGAGACAAAAGCCGTAGGGAAGTACCTGTCAGAGAAAGGGACACATGAGAATGAGACCTGGATAAGATGACTCCTATGAATGACAAGATCCAAAGTGTGGCCATGGGAGCAGATGGTTGACTCTGGAGAGGAAGAAGGTTCCTTGCTAGTACAGCATCAAGGGCAAAGAGCCAAAGGGTCAGATGGATCCTCTACTTGGGCACTGAAGTTCCTGAGAAGGAAGGCCTAAGCAGGGTGGAGGGGAAGATAGGTGCCGAAATCTGCGACCAAGAGCAAGTAGGAGGCCAGCCCCAAGAGTCATTGTGGGGAAGAGCTGACAGAGTATGTCTAGGTGGCTTGATCTTTGGCATCCATCTAGAAGCATAAATGAGGGGTCAGGAGGCCAGTGAGCCCACACCCAGCCATGAGGCACCTCCACTCCAGCACCCAGGAGCTCAGCACTGGGGACCAGGGCAGGGATGGCTGAGGGAGGTCAGGAGGCTGACGATCAGTGTCAGCAACTTCTCCATCCTGTTGAAAGACTCTGCTGAGGAGGGTGGTGGACTCAGGCTTGTTTGCAGCTTCAGAGGAAACCAAGTGGAATGTGAAAAGCTTCCATCCAGCTGTGGAAGGTGTGAACATCTCTGGAAGCAAATGTAGTAAGCCACAGCAAGGACCAATTTTGTTGGTGGAATTTCTTTCTGCAGCAGGTCTTTGGTCTGGGAGATTCGAAGAATGAACCCATGGACCACACAGTTCAGTGGTAAGACAGGATTTGTTAGATAGAAAGGAATACAGAAGGAATAAAAAGCACCAGAGCTTCTGGTAGAATGGAGAGACCCAAGTGGGAATTCTCACATGGGCCTTTCTTCTAGAGCAGGGGTCCTCAAACTTTTTAAACAGGGGGCCAGTTCACTGTCCCTCAGACCATGGGAGGGCCAGACTATAGTTAAAAAAAAAGAACAAAAAAATTATGAACTAATTCCTATGCACACTGCACATATCTTATTTTGAAGTAAAAAAACAAAACAGGAACAAATACAATACTTAAAATGAAGAACAAGTAAAGTTAAATCAACAAACTTACTAGTATTTCAATGGGAACTATGGGCCTGCTTTTGGCTAATGAAATGGTCAATGTCAGGTTCTATATTTGTCACTGCTAGTCATAACAAGTGATGCAAGTGTGCATCAGTTAGTCTAGATCTGGTTGGAGGTTTCAGATGTTTCATTCTGGAAAAAGTCTGTTCACAGACATAAGTGCTGCCAAAGATGGTTGCCATTTTGAGTGCATGGTTCCTGAGATTAGGATATGTCTCAGAGGGGAGAGATGCTTAGAAATTAGGAAGGCTGCTTGACTTGAATGCATCTTTCAGAGAGTCACAATTCTGCAGTTCAGCCAGTTCCATTTGGTAAATTGTATCCACATTTTCAATGTCGATAGAAAATGGGTTGTGGAAATGAAGCTCTTTAAATCTAAATTGGAACTCCTTTTGCAACTTTTCCAGTGAATCCACACATGTTTTGTTTGGGAATGCAACCAATGTTTTTTCCGCTAAAAGATTTTGAGTTGTGGGGAGACGGCAGAAATTTTCTTCCTTCACTTGTTTGATGAGGAGGCCTAATTTTACTTCAAGTGCTTTCACATGTGATTGCATATCACAGATGAGCTTCCCCTTTCCTTGAAGTTGCACATTGAAACTGTTGATTAGCTCTGTTACATCTGTCAGAAAGGCTAGGTGCTGTTTCCATTCTGTATCATTGAGCTCTGGTACTTCTTTGTTTTTTGAAAGCAGAAAAGCTGTAATCTGTGGAAGTAGCTCATAGAAATGTTTCAAAACTCTCCCTCAACTCAACCAATGGACTTGTGTGTGGTACAGAACATCTTCATAGGCAACATTTAGCTCAGACAGAAATTCCTGAAATTGTCTGTGGTTTAGTGCATTAGCTCTAATGAAGTTAACACAAGATACCACAGTTTTCATAACAGAGTCCCACTTCAGTGATTTACTACACAGTGCTTGTTGATGGATGAGGCAGTGTTTGGCTATTGGATGAGAATGATTATGTTTGTCCATCTCTTGGTTAATGCAAGCAATTACTCCTTTCTTAGACCCCACCATGCTAGGAGAACCATCAGTTGTCACACTGGCTAGTTTTGCCCAGTTTGGCAAACCTTTTCATAGATATCCTGTCCTGTAGTTGTTCTTTTGATGCTTTGCAGTGCAGCAAGCTCTTCTGTGACTTCGAAATAGTCATTTGTCCCACAAATAAAAATTAGAAGTTGTGCAGAATCACGAACATCATTACTTTCGTCGCGTGCCAAGGAAAAATAGGAAAGTTTTTTTGCCGAGTTTTGTAAATGCTGATGCAAATTGTCTCCCATTTCTTCAATCCTTCGTGTAATTGTAGGTCTGAAAGACTCACTGTACTAAATAAATCAGCCTTCTCTGGACACATCTCTTTGGCAACAGAAAGAAGGCATTCTTTAACAAATTCTCCCTCTACAAATGGTCTGCCAGTGCACACTATTAGCCTGGCAACTTGAAAAATTGCTCACAGTGATGAAATATTTAGCTGCTTCTGCTTCACAAAAGTATTTTGCTGAGTTGTCAATGTATTTCTCAGTTTTAATATTTTATCTTTTCTCACTTCTCTGACCAAACAATCATATTTATATTTATGTCGAGCTTGATAGTGTTGATGCAAATTGTATTCTTAACACAGACACTATATTCTGGCATATCAAACACACAGCTCTTTCCTTGTACTGTATGAAAAAGTAATCACAAGTTCACTGTTTTTTGAATATCAGCATTCTGACTCAATTTTTCTCTTTCTTGATATCATTGTTTCCTAGGGATTCCAAATTGTTATTAGTAAAATATATATATATATATATATATTCTAAATTGCTATTAGTAAAATATATATATATATATATATATATTGCTACAAAAACAATATACCAGCAATAACTTTGCCCACACAGAGAAATATAGACTGCACTGCCCATCAATGCAGTCTAATCAGTGTCCATCAATGCAGCCTTGCCAGTCCACATCATTTCAGCCTCACCAGTGCCCATATTGATGGAAATCCACTTTTACCTCAGGCTCACATTGGTGCAGTGTGGAAACCAGCACGATTACAGAGCCAGTTCCTCCATCACCTTTCCAGTTCACACTACCCTGTGCGAGCTGCACTGCCATCTGTGAACTCACACAGGCATCTGATCACATGGGTGAGAAGATCCATGTGATCAGATTCCACTGCAGGAAAAAAGAAGGCACATATGCCTTTTTTCTTCCAAATCTAATGCAAGTTCAGCCATACAAGCATGTGGCTGAACTTGCACTGCTCAGAGATCACAATAGTGTGAACCAGGGCTTACACAGCACACAACATACAACATCATACACAACTGAATAGCAATCAGAATATAAATGCAGGGGAATCGTCGAGTTGGGCTCACATTCCACACATGCACACTGCAGGCCCTGGATGAGTCAGCTGCTAAATAGGACAGGCAGTTGCTGCAAAAACAGCCAGCTGGCCAGATAAATGTCCTCAGCAGGCCGCATATGGCCTACAGGCTGGGCGTGGTTTGAGGACCCTTGTTTTAGAGTGCTGCAAGGTCTTGAGAATTACAGTTGGCCAAGACTGGAGGACACCGCTTCTATGTTAATGAGTGTAATAACAAATGAATACAGTCCCTCTAGCTCCAGGCAGAACAGCCAGGAGTCCACTTCAGAAGAAGCTTAGCTTATAGGAAATTGCCCAAGCCTAGGAAACTTACCTAAAATTGCCCAGGGCTAGGAATGGGGGTGGGGTCCCTGTCCAGCCCTGTTGGGGGGGGGGAACCTTGTATCAATCTTATTTCTAAAATGCCCCTCTCTTATCTGTGCAAGAAATCATGTCCCTTCTATTACTGTCATGTTGGTCATATTTCCTATGAAATAATAAACCTGGTGTGATTTTGCTAAGGAAATACTCATGCCCTCCATATGTTACGTTCTATCGTGAAGTGTCTTTACTTTCATTGTGTCTTCATTCATTCATTGCCCCGGCCCACGGGGCTAGTTCAGCAGGGACCTAGGATATGGAGGGAGAGAGTGAAAGAAGGGAACAAGAGGCACGAAGAATGGGGAGCAAGACAAGATTCTGATCAAGCTCCCAAAAACTTTATTTTTTAACAGCTATTTAAACACAAGCGGAGGATGGAGGTGTGCTCAGAGGTATGAGAGGGTGGGGAATTCCCGGACCAGGTGTGGTAATCCAATGGTCAGGATGTTTTTCTTGCCTGTCTGGTTGTAATTGATTTATTGTAGTATTTTTCCGGAGAAAACTCTTTTTTTTAAGCTTTGGCTCCCGGCAATTCATTTATTTATTCAACGAATACTTACTGAGCACCTCTTATGTGCTAGCCTTATCCTAAGCACTGTGGATATACAGTGAACAAGATGGGGAAAAAACCCAAAAACAGAATAAAAACTTCTGCGTCCATAGAGTTATGGGGGAAGATAGAAAGTACCGTATATGCTCGAGTATAAGCCAACCCGAGTATAAGCCGACCCCCTAAATTTTACCCTAAAAACTGGGAAAACTTAGTGACTCAAGTATAAGCTGAGGTGGAAAATGCAGCAGCCACTGGTAAATTTCAAAAATAAAAATATATACCCAAAACAATTACAATAATTGAGGAATCAGTAGGTTAAATGCTT
>CAUYPK010108551.1:0-54430 GCA_963574355.1 Loris lydekkerianus | reverse complement strand
GTTTGGGTAATCTAGCTGGGCACTGGGAAGTATGTTAGCCCTGATACTGTTAGGGTTTGGGTTATCTAGCTGGGCACTGGGAAGTATGTTAGCCCTGATACTGTTAGGGTTTGGGTTATCTAGCTGGGCACTGGGAAGTATGTTAGCCCTGATACTGTTAGGGTTTGGGTTATCTAGCTGGGCACTGGGAAGTATTTTATCCCTGATACTGTTAGGGTTTGGGTTTCATTCTTCCGTGTCTTTCTCTTCCTCTCAGGGCAGAAACTGCACTGTTAGCTTGGACTTTTTCATCTTTTAATCTCATCTATTACCGAGCCTCATAATTCCTTCCCTCATTATCTCTTCCAGGTTCGTATTTGTCTGCTTCCCTCGTTGAATTCATTACTCAAGTCCTTACCTCCTCACGTTTGGACAGCCTGGCAGCAAGGAGCTTCTACACCTCCTTGCCTAGAATCCTCCCCTCCTCAATTCATCCCAATCTGCAAAACCTCCCTCTTCATGCTCCCTTTCTCTAGCTTGAATACTTCCTGGCTGCCTATCTTACCAAATGCAAATATGTATTTCCACTCTTCCCAATTCAAACCTCTCCTCATTTAAACTTGAGCTTGACCCTCCCCACCCAAAAGACATGAACTTTTTTTTTTTTTTTTTTGAGACAGAGTCTCACTATGTCGCCCTGGTCACCCTGGGTAGAGTGCCGTGGCGTCACAGGTCCACAGCAACCTCAAAATCTTGGGCTTAAGTGATTCTCTTGCCTCAGCCTCCCTAGTAGCTGGGACTACAGGCTCCTGCCACAATGCCTGGCTATTTTTTGGTTGCAGTTGTCATTGTTGTTTAGCCAGGTTTGAACCTGCCACCCTAGGTGTATGTTGCCAGCACCCTGTTGACTGAGCTACAGGCACTGCCTGAAATTAACATTCTTAATTACAAACATTTATCCAGTGTTTTCCAGCATTCTGTAAAATATCCTTCATTCCTAGTATGTTTGGGAAATGAGGCACGTTGGTATGTTAAAGTCTAGGAAGCCCTGAACTTTGTTTATCCTGCTTTCCAATCCTACCACTGACAGACATTTGTTTCTTTGCTTACTCATTTATTTTGAGGAGCACGTATTATTCTTCAGAACTAGGTTTTTGAGGCATATTGTCTGGGTAATGCGACTGACTTAAGTTAGCTGTTTTTAAAAATTTTTTTTTTCCAGCTTTTGCCTGGGATTGGGTTTGAACTATGGGGCCAGCACCTTACTCCTTTGAGCCACAGGTGCCACCCCGAAACTATTTAAATTTTTTTCTCACCTTCAAATCCAACCCATCTTGCAGAGGCCGGTTTAGCTATGTCTACTGCCTATTTGTGTCTAATTCCTCAGTGCAGATTCCCACTTTTTTTTTTTTTTTTTTTAGGGTAGAGTCTCACTGTGTCACCCTGGGTAGAGCGTGGTGGCCTCATAGCAACCTCAAATTCTTGGGCTCAAGCAGTCCCTTGGGCTCAAGCAGTCCCCTTGCCTCAGCCTCACAACTAGCTGGGACTACAGGCTCGCGGCGTCTGTCTTTGTCTCCACAAACACCATGGACGTCTTCCAGTCCTGCATCTATCGAATGTACCAGAAATCTCAAACCGTCCAAAGCTCAACTCCACGATCTTCCCTCTAGAATCTTCTCTCTCTTCCAGGCACCTCATCTCAGCATAAACACAGTCATCGAACTAGAAAGCTCAGCGTGAACTCTGAATTCTGCTCCCCACCCCTGCCCTCATCCCCCACAACTAAACAAATCTGTGTTGACAGGAACTGTGGACTAGCAGACAGAAAACCTGACCTCCCAGTCTCCTTATTTTTGTCAATATTCATTGTTTAACCTACCTTCCTTTATTTTTCCCTGCTAGCATTCTCATATTATATAAGCCATGTAATTTTGTGTGGTTCTTCCCCTACAGCACACGTTCCACAAGGGCAAGTACCATTTTAATTTTGCTCACTACTGGGTCCCTAATGTATAAAGCAGTAAACACACTCGGGAACACAGTTTTATATTATAAAAATCTGTGATATAAAAAATTACTAGGACAAACTACTGTGTGAATTCTTTAGAAACACTGAGTTGATGGATGTTATAAGGAAATTATGTGGTAACTTTTCCCACACATTTTTTTGCATCTCATACACAGAATTTTTACAAACTTATACTTTGCTTAAAAATGATTATATTATTTTATCCACTTTGGCAGTGAAGGTTGCATAGTAGAAAGCAAAAGTTTGAATTCAGAGGACTTTGGATTTGAATGTAGAATCTGCTCTTTGCCAGTCATGAGAAGTCACTCAGTCTCTTTCAGTTTGATTTTTTTTCATCCCTAAAATGGAGATAACACCTATCCCTGGGGTTGCAGTGAGGACTGCATAGAATCATGTATATATAGTATCAAGCACAGTACTTGGGAGTAGATTTGCAGTAAATTTTAGTTCCTATTCACTGCTTAGTTGATTTAACTGGAAAAGAACAGAATGAATTTGTCTTGGTGGCTTGGAGTTCAATGATTATAGCTATTTGCAGATGTTACTATTCTTACAGAAAGATAAAGCTGAATTATCCTCACTGACCATCCTTTGGAAAATAAAGCATTTAGGTATTTACAAATGCTAGTGAATATCTACTCAGATATGTTATTTACATGTCAACTGGGACAATTTCTTTGGCAGTAACTGTCAGTGTCTTACCTTCTATCATATTTTATGTCTTACTGATTGTTTTCTAAAGTGCTTCTGAGAAAATACAGCTAGCGTTTTATTTTCATATCTGATTATCATACTACCTTAGAAACTTTTATTCTGGTTCAATCAGATGAGTCATGATTGATGGTGAGGATGGGCTGAAGACTTATCTTTTTGGACTAGATAAAGAAGCACCATCATTAAGTACACAGACTTATACACAATGTCTTAATATTTCTTTTTAGATCCAATTTGGATATGAAACTATAACTGCTTAATGGTATTGTATTTAGTGAAACAGGCTACAGAATACATTCAGTACAGAAGGCAATGGCCCAAAATAACCTTCATACATCTAAAACCACTTTTAATCAGACTTCATGACCACAAACTGTAGGTGGAATGTCTCAATACAGTATGGTTTCTGTTATACTCAAACCTCAGAATTTAGCACGTTACAACACTCACCATCAAAGTACATTTCAGTACAGAAATACCTATAAAGCCACTATTTGTGTTTACATTTAGATGCTCCTCTACTTTTGTGTAACCAAATAGCCTGCTGGATAATGCATACTTATTTAATAATACCTGTCAAAACGTCAGCACATATAGCTTCTTTTCATTAAAACTAAAAGCTGAAATGATGACTATATTAAACTATGTAAGAGAATCTTCAAAATCTACTCTTAATTGCTCTAAATTTAATTCTATATTACAGTTCGTATTCTTCATAATATACTCCAAATGTATTTTATAATGCTTTTTCTCATTGTTCATAGTTAATAAAACTGTTTTTTAAGCATGAAGCTTTCTAAAGAGAGATGAGATATTACTCTCCTTTTAAAATATGCCACTCAATGACAAAGATTTCAACTGAGAGCTTTTATACTTAAATATAATGATGCATTGCAATGATTACATTTTTCATAACTTGATAATAGTTTGTAATGGGGACAAGTCCATATTTCTATTTAAATAGCATACTTTGAAACTTAGGTGAGACAGAAAGCTGTCTTTACAGTAGTTGGAAAAAGCTCCTCTTTTCCAGTGTTTACACCCGTCAAAGTGCATTATTAAATTATAGAAACAATAAGATACATATGCCTGGAAAAGAAGACTAGCCTAGAAACTTGACTATTTCATGTTTTTTCTTTACTTTTTGAATCTTTAAATAGTCCCAAATGTGATGATGATGTTGTTATTAAAAAAAACACCTTTCCATATTAAGTTCTGTAGTAACCCTTTGTTCTATACCCTAGCATAAAGATAGGCATTACATACTAAAACGTGACCAGGGCTCTAGAACTTCCTTGGTATATGAACCAGAAATTTCAATCAGAATTTGAAATTGAGAAAAGGCACATTCCAGTTCCATGGAATTCAGTTATAAAAATTAAATTTATTCATGAAAAACATAAAAATTCAGCCACGTTTTATTGATCATTTTCTACCTAACAGACATGCTAAAGTGCTCTCCGTGTCACACACTTGTGCTGGGGGCTGTGGCTTATAAGCTGTGTAATTTGATGCTCCATAAAATTATCTCTCTTTTATTCATGTCACTCCTTGTCACCGCAGAAAAAATTCACTTAATTCTGTAACACTTGAATGTTTAACATGGCTAAAGAACTATATTTAATGAACTTGGCCAACAGAGTTCTGTTTTCAGTCATGTCTGATGATCTGAATTTGTATTTTTATCTAGAGTTGGGTAAATTCGGTTTTGTTTTCAGATCAACTTTTTCTCTGGACTAAGCTAGAAAAATAATAGTCAGTATTAATACATAGTCCAATCCAGATAAATATGCACTGAAATCTACCGTACTAGTTTTTTCTTATCTTGTGTTTGGTGGAAACTGAGGTTATTTCCCTCCGCCTTGCCATCTTGCCTACTGGCAGGCTCCCTCCAGGGTGTAAGACTGAGTTTCTATGCCAGCTTTCCCCAGGACACTTTCCTCGTCAGGCTGAGATAAAACTCATTCCTTTTTCATAGCAGACTTCCAGCACTTTTCACACATCTTTATTATCAGACTTCTTCTAATACCACACAGTTGGTTGTCTATGAATCTTTCTCTCCTCCCAGATTTGAATTCCCTGAAAATCCTAACTCGAGCCCAGTGAACAGTCAATGAAAGTTTTCTGAATGAGTGGATTATGCAATGAAAATACTCTAACGTCAGAATGTCTCAATAAACTGTAATTTTATTATATGTCAGAAGTACTGGTAGATATTTTTTATTTGTCTTTTTTGATAATCTCTCAAAAGGAAGAGATTCTGGATACATATATATGCCTATGTTCTACTAAAACGTTAAAACATTTTAGCTTCATCTTAAGAGAAACTAATTATACTACCCTGACTACGTTGGAATTTGTAATTCCAAGGAGCTGAGGAATGTCTGGAGAGAAATTTATGTGTATATGTGCTGCAGACTTCAAGAAAAAAATATTTTAAAAAGTTCAGAGAAAAGTGGTTTTTAATCCCTTCCCTGGTGATTCATCAAGAAGGATGGAAAAGCTTGACGATAAAAATTTAATTTTACACTCACAGGGCACAGAGATAAAGGGTAGGATGGAGGATCTAAGGGTTTGGAATGATTGTGTTCATTTAGCAAAAAGTTATTGAACTTTCTAATGAGTTTAGATTTTCAAAGAACATGTATTTGGAAAAGAGACTGATGAAATTCTCATGTATAATATTATATACTTGAGGTGGCTGGTAGTAATTTAGTCGGTATAAACATGGCTAAAGAACTATACTTAATGAGGTTGAATTAATTGATCAATGTTAAATTTAATGGAAAGTCTCTGGTAGAGAGACACGGAGTTCATTCAGTACCTTCCCGTCCCAGGCAACACTCTTAGATGAAGATATGGAAGGCACGCTTATCAGATCTGCATTTAACATAAATCTGGGTGATCGAGCCAACCCAATATATGGTAGAGTCTATATTTATAGACTCCTTCTGCAGACTTTAGAAAGCTGGGTCACAAAATACAAGGCGAATTAACGGGGATAATTTTAAAGAGTGAGTTCACATTTTTAAAAAACAACTACACAAGCTCAGATTGGAGGAAAATTAACATGGTGCTGGGAAAGGTTCCTGAAGTCACAGTGTTCCACAGCACGGATGAACTATCCCACTGATGCTTTCATCGGTCAGAACCACTTCTGGTGCTGTATTCACTTCTGAAAGTTATATTTTAGGAAGGCATTGACAATATTAGAACATCTACAGAATGGCAGATAGATCAATATAGGGTCTGATAACAATTTTTCATGAAGAACCACTAAGGGGATTTGGAATGTTTAACTCAGAAAAAACAAGAGTTAAAAGTGAAATGCTAAACACTTTCCAAGGTCTGAAGCATTGTGGCTGTGTGATGAGACACACGAGTTACTGTTCTATTCCACAGAGTGAAATGAGAAAGCATTGTTGAAAGTCATCAAGAGGGTGAAAACAAGGGAAAATCTAGTGATGAGAACCGTCCAAGAGCAGACTTGGTGTGACCCAAGTAGGAAGCAGCTTGTTCCTGGACATGTCCAGTGGAGGTGTGCCTTAGGAAGCTGGAGAGGGTGTTCCTGAATTAAGCAGGAATTGGACTAGACACTTCAAAAATTCTTATTCTGATTTTTAGATGTTCAGATTCTCTGCCAAGGTAGCACAGACTTCTGGGCAAAAGGGAAGTTAAGAGTAGTAATATGATTCAAGCAAGTGTCCACCCTACAGAATACTTTATGTTTTGGTTACTTAATTCCATCAATGTTATTATCATCTCGAATATCCAATTCCCATGATATAAAATGGGGTAATTTCTTTTTGTAGTTAGAAGGGATACAAAAGACTGAAGAATTCGAGTAGACATTATCACATGGTGTGCTGAAAATGAACATAAAAGTCATTGTCCAGGTTGATAACATAGGATATTCACATTATTAAAATATTTCTACACAATCAGGCCCAGCATGGTGGCTCATGCTTGTAATCCTAGCACTCTGGGAGGCCTAGGCAGGTGGTTCACCTGAGCTCGGGAATTTGAGACCAGCCTGAACAAGAGTGAGATCCCTGTCTCTACTAAAAATAGAAAAACTAGGCAGGCTTTCTGGTGGGCACTTGTATTGCCATTTACTGGGGAGTCTGAGACAAAATGATCTCTTGAACCCAAGAGTTTGAACTATGATGTCAAAGCTCTGTCTCAAAAAACAAAAACAAAGTATTCCTAAAGAATACTACTCGGGCAGTGTGGTATAGAAGGAAAATCATGGGAATTGAAAATCAAGTCTGGGCTCTGCCATTTATGCGCTGTGTGCCCTTGAGTAAACTGCTTAATTGACCTGAACCCCAGTTTCCTCACTGGCAAAATGGGAGGCAATAATAGACATCTTAGTTTTATGAGCTAGACAAAGGGATAAATACAAGTGTTAAGTGACTGTGAAATGCTGCACAAGACAAGATGTATCTTTTCTCTGATGCACCAGGCTTAGTCACTTCTTACAGTGAAAGGCTGCGCTCTTGAGACCTGTCAATTTGTGTTACCATTATTTACTTACATCTGGATTAGAGGTCTTTTTCAGCTAGATCCTGGACCATCTTCTCTTTATCCTTTTAAACTGACATCCAAGAACAATACTTGACTACCACTCATTGAATGAATGAAATATATAGATGGAGGAATTATGCATTTTTTGCCATCAAAAATGAATAACTAAAAATAAATTACTATGTGGGTGGTGCCTGTGGATCAAAGGAGTAGGGTGCCAGCCCCATATACCGGAGGTGGCGGGTTCAAACCCGGCTCTGACCAAAAACTGCAGCAAAATAATAATAATAATAATACTATAAATAAATAAATTATTATGGATGCTCAGACTAGCAGGATATTTGTTACCAAGAAAGGACAATTTCACAGACTTCTTTTAATTGTCATTTCAGCTTATAGTAAAAAACATAATTTTAGTAAAACCGAACAAGAGATAAACTTGTCTGGGTCAAATTTTGTGTATGGGTTTGTTGGTGAAAGTGGAAATTTACCATATCTGTTATACTGTTTTTAGATAAGAGTATTAACTTTATTTGGTGAATTATTTTCTAAGAAGTTCAAAGACCACATTTGACAGTATCTCTTTGAAGTTATTGTTTGACACAGATTATCATCCTATTTCTCAGATGAATACTGTAAACAAAGATGTGAATTGCTTTACTCAAATTCTCCAAATGAGTCCCTGAATCAACTAGAAATAGAACCCTCTTCATACACGGTTCATCCTTTTATCAATTAGTCAGTTTTCCTTCTCTCTTTTATTTTCTTTACTTACTTATTTTTGAGACAGTCTTAACTCTGTTGCCCTGGGTAGAGTGTCATGCATCATCGCAGCTTGCAGCAACCTCAAATTCCTGGGCTAAAGAGATTCTCTTGTCTCAGCCTCCTGAGTAGCTGGGACTATAAAGCACCTTCCATGATGTCCAGCTAGCTTTCTATTTTTAGTAGAAAAGACAGAGCAGAGATAGCATCTTGCTCTTACCCGGGCTGGTCTAGAACTCCTGAGCTCAAGCAATCCACCTGCCGTGGCCTTCCGGAAAGCTAAGATTACAGGTGTGAGCCACTGTGCCCAGCCTCCTTCCCTACTTTAGATACCTATGCATTTCAGGAGCTGCAGTTCAGCAAAGCATGGGCCCAGCCAACTGTTTACTGAGCAATGTACAGGTACTCTTCTTTGGAATGTTATATGTATCAAGAGCCATCAGAAATTCTGAGGAGTCCAAGCGGAGTAGTGCCTAACATTTGAATTAATATGAAGATAGCTTTCTAGGTTGAAACAAACAAACAAATAAAATAATGCTTAGAACACTAATTGAGAACAGATTTATTCTAGATTCTGGTGTGGACTCGATAGCCAGCTCTACCCTTAGACACCAGCCATTCCCACTGAAGCCTGTGAGAGCCACACGTGTGCTGTAGTGGGCACACACCAGTTCTATATTTACAGATGTTTATTTAAATTTCACAAAATGGGAAGTATTTTAGTTGGAAGCAAATACAGGTCTGCTTACAGCCAGAATTAAAAGGTGGGCCACTGACTTACACATAGGCAATGTAAATGACAAGTTCTAAAAACAGAGGAGGAGCCCTGTGTCATTTCCTACAGGGCAGGGAAATTAGCCTGACTCCCGTGCCACAGGAAGGGCATTGCATCGTCCGTCTCCACCCCACGTGCCTGCTCCCTCAGCCCAACGCCCCATCCTGGCTCCATTCATAAAGTCACCTCAGAAGAACTTCACTGCTGTGTTAACTGTGATAATCCTTGTGCTTTACAGAAAAGAGTTCTGAACAAATAAAAGAAAAGGACCTTTGGAAAAAGCTACCCACATCTGCAAGAATAATTAAGGCCTAACTCCAAATGACTTCAGAGGTATCATAAGGGAAGCAACAATAATCTTATCTGCGGGTCCCAAACACTTCTTCCCATCAATCAGAATATTTTCAGCCTAATCTTATTTGAGCCTCAGGGTTCTCAACAAGTGGAGAAGTTTTTACCCATTTCTTTAACTCATAAAGTGATAGCAGTTTCTTTGTTTTAGGATGTGTTGGGGGCTCATATACCCAGCTAATTCTCTTTTCAAAGTTTTGAGGTTTTATCTTTTTTCCCCTCTCTCCACATAGACTCATAATAAATATAACTCTCATTCTATGAAAATATTTCAGATCTCCTCCTCTCTCCTCCTTCCCCATCCCCTCGCCTAGATAATCTCACAGTTTCCTCCCAGTCAAGGAAATGGAATGACTAATGAGTGACAGACGGACAGTTCCTAGATACAATACACTCTGTAATCCAGAAGCCACAGGTCTTCCTATGTGTTTAAAGGGGTTAGGGATGGAGTCAAGAGTCTGTAACGACAATCTTTAATTGAAAAAAAAGGGAAATGCCTTCCTAAGGCTCCCCTCCCCCCACCTTGTTTCTGAGTAAGTAATGGCACAACTGTTCTAAAGTATTCCTCTTCAGTTTTATTTTGTTTAATTCAGTCTGTCATTAGAAAGGCTTGCAAGCTTGAGGCCTGATGATTACTCTCGGTGGGAGGGAGCAATCCCACCACAGACTTGTGTTCTAGACAAGCGTTCCTTTATACAATGATGGGGCCTGCCATGGTAAATGAAAGGCTCTTTAAAGGCAAGGGGCTCTTTCAAGCAGACTGCTGCCACATACTTCTAACCCTCCAGCAAAACTTGCGAGGATGAGCCAGCAGTGTGTTCTTCTGCAAAGAGGACTATTGTCCTCGTTAGCCTCAAGCAAATTGAGCCATGCTCTGCTGAAATATAGCAGCCTTTCCAAAGGATTTCCAGGCAGTAGTTCCTAAAATTCTGAACTCGATAAAAAGATTAAAATAAGGGGCTCAATGTGGAATTTAGAGCTATAATGACCCCTCACCCTAAATCAACACCCCAAGTCCCAAAATAAAACTCCCAATCTTGTGCATGGCACACTATTTTGAGGAAAAATAATAAGCAGTGACTTAGATCACACCCAAGTAATTGAATGCATATTCATGAAATCTGTTAGGTGTTTATTAACGACCTTACGGAGTCTGGATTTTAAAATCTGTGACAGCTGATTTCTGATACATTTTGCCTACAAGAGGAAAAGGAAGAAGCCTGATCTAAAAGTATTGAATTTATAGGGATTTAAGAGACTTTATTGTGGCCCATTTTAAAACCTAGGAATATTTTTGGCTTTTTGAAAGAGAAGACCAGCATGTTATGCTTTTACGTTTTCATCTGTGCTGCTTAGGTCGGCTTGGTCTGGGGTAAAGGATTGATTTACATTCTTAATCCAACCTGGAGATGCAGTTATATAAAATAAAATACTCCAGTTTCTCTACCTCATCTACATAAATTGATACTAAGAAGAATCAAATAAACCAGGTTAATATTTTGGGGGCAAAAACATGTTTACTAGTTCAACAAAGCCAAAATGTGCCTAAGGTAAAGGTCAAAGAATACTTCATTCCCTGCCGAGCGAGTGGTCAGGAAGCACATTTGTCTACGTCTTCCTGTCATAACAGGAAGAGTGTAACTTCTTCCTCTCCTCAATTGCTTCAGTCCCACCTCCTCACTCCAGTATTTTCTCCCTCAGGGCCTTCCAAATCAATCCTTTCAAGACAGAAGGCAGGAGGCTGTAGTTTCCAAATAGTTACATTTGTTGAAATGTTATTTAAATGTTAGTGATTTTCTTAAACTAAACTGTTCCAATTTAAAATTAAAAGTTAAATTACTAAACATTTAGATTGGTTCTCTTATCCCTATTAATGGTCCAACATGTTTCAAGAGAAACACAAATACATATTGCATATTATGGAATTTTAATTTACTTCCATTTAATTCTGTCATTTGTTTTATTTGCCAAAGCCATTATTCTCAGAAGAAATAAAGTTTCCAAATCATCTTCAATAAGAACATATTGAGTTGCAAAACCTTTAAAAATATTTTCACCATAATGATTTTTGAAGTAGTTCCATTTTAAATGAAATCAAGGGTAATGTTGAAGAAAGTCTAGACTGCAGAGGACATGGCTTTTGAAACAATTAGAAATGTGTCTTTTACTCTATAGTTTGAAAGAAACCTCTTGGTTTACGGGGTCTATTTATAATGTCAGTATTTTTAGTGTTGGTTTCTCTGTAATACAGGGTCACACGTAGTTTGTGCATTTGCAAAGCAAAAGGCAACTTATACCAAATAGCGGTTCGAGCATGCACAGAGATGACAGGGACCATTCCACGGCAACTGTCTGCACAAAATGTCTGAGATACCATAAATAAAAGCATCAGAATTTTAAAAAATTATAATGTTAAATAGAAATCAGATGAGATGCACAAACTAGAACTGGAAACAAAAACTCCTCAAGTTCAGAGAAGAGTTTATTTCTGAAATACAGTCACAGAATTCTAGAGGAGACAGTTATCCATGTCCTTGTGAAAACTGTGGTCTCTGTTGGATTTCCTACCAAAGAAAAACTAATGAATGAGTTTGAGGGCAGTTGGGAACATCTTTCTGGCAGGAATGGAACAGATCCAGCTGACATTAATCTAAAATGTCACAGCTTGTATGTGAGTAGGGAGTGTGTGGCCCATTATCACTATGATTCAACTAGATACTTGGGAGATTATTTGTGAATTGTTTTCCAATTGCTAGGAATAAAGTAGAAATGAATGGCCTGATGTCACAGCTGTTAAACACAGAATACATTTGAGCACCTCGGCTACTGCTTTGTTTTTCTCATTTGGAAACTCTTGAAAGTACAAGTTACACCCCTCCCTCCCTCCCTCCCATTTTCTTTTTCAAGCCCTTCGATCACTAGTAATTCACATTCCTTAAATAAAAACTTCTCTCTTGGTGATTTTAAGATTAATAAAAGAATGATTTAACCTATACGCATGGGGCACCTTTACGCAGGCATCCCCAGAATACATCACCCTAATTCTACCAAGAAACACCCCAATTTTATTGATGTAAAATGAATTTAGCACAACTTTTAACACAAGCATAGGGCAGGTGGTTAGCTGTTAAGAAATGATACTAAGAAAACGCCCCATAATCATAATTAAGGGGTATCTGGCGGCTTATTTTGGACTCAGAGTTAGAAAAATCAACACTTTTACCCTGACTGAACTTCTCCTTCGTTAGATCTGAAAACAGCTTCTAGATATTTCTTGACTAACAAGGATGCTTTTTATGGTTTTTAAAGTAAAATTGACAAATGTGGAAGTTATCTTTGTGGAGAGGGAAAGGAAACACATTCACCAGTGTTGACTGTGTGACTGTGTCACTCTGTTTCCAACTCATGGCTCAGAACTCATCCTAGAATCACTTCTTTGAAACAATTAGTTTGTATTTCTCAGTTATCCAATTACATTTAAAAAGCAAATCTATCTCTCTTTCAACAAATTTTATATTAGATTATTAGAATGTAGCTCCCAAATTTAGAACTCTAATTAGTCCTTTTATTTATTGATTTTCTGGCTATCACCTCAAAGGAAAGTTACATTAAAAATCCCTTTGAAATAAGATCCCAAACCAGCAGTTAACAGGACAAATTAAGAAAAAAAAATTTTTTTTCTTTTTGTAAAGTCTCTTGAGGGAATCTATACATCTCTTTTTATTTTTCAGGTTAGTGTAGAATATACCAGACTTAGTTTTAGAATGTCAGGATGTAGAGACTTGTCAGAGGCTCTATTTTTTTTTTTTTTTTTTTGCAGTTTTTGGCTGGGGCTGGGCTTGAACCTACCACCTCTGGCATATGGGGCCCATGCCCTACTCCTTTGAGCCACAGGCGCTGCCTAACACACACTCAACACATTTTTCCAGCTTTTTTTCCAAGCTCATTTTATGTAATTTATAAGTCATGTAAAGAAACTGAACAAAAGAAGAGAAAAGGTTAGAAAATTTATTAGCTAGGAGCTCTGCATTCTTTTAGTCATAAGGAGACTCTCCAATTAACAGCAGACTATTGCTCATGGACTTTAATTTGTGCCCCAGTTATTTCACAAATCAATGTATTGATAATTACACGAGATTTTGTTTGCCGGCAAAAACTGTTAGTGGGCCAGATCTGATGGAAGAAAAGAAAACTGATGAAATTTCAATATATTTTTCCCTTAACTTACTATTTTAAGTCCTAACTGTATTTGGCAAATATTTTCCCCTTGCAGTTATTCAAATATTTCAATGCCTTTTTATAACAAGTTGCACAAATAAATTTGGGTTTACCTCTCCTATCCTTTCAAAGTAAGAAAGCTGAGAACTTTGAATGCAAACATGCAAGTAAACGGGTCAAGGCTGAGCATGTCTGATTTGTACATTTCTTTCTTCTTATTACAACAGATATAACAGATTTCTAAATATATTCTGTTTGTAAAAGAGTCATACAAGGACAAAACTCATTAAAAAACCTGACTGCTTCAGGAGCATGATTAAAAAGTGGTACCATGTGAAAGAGGGTAAGGTTACGATTGCCTAATTGATGGAGGTATTTCAAGGGTGAAAAGAAAAAATGCAGATGGGGAGACTGAGATCCTGGTGTTAGCATAAGCTGGAAGCTGGAAGTGATAAAGATGGTGACAAGTAGTTAAAAAACAATTTGGTCAGTAACATACATTTGCAAGTAAGTCCTACAAGCAGAGAATTTAGGAAACCATTTTTCTCCACCGCTGCTGGGCAAATGTCCCGTGTAATCTCCTTCCTGCCCACACGCCCTTCCCTCCCATCAGCAGGCTCCCGCCCGGGCAGGACTCTCTAGCTCCCTATCAGCTTCTGAGGACAACTCTGTGCTCCTGCTCTTACTCTGCTCCACTTTCCTCTATCTTCTCAGTACCCCTTTAAGGTGAAATCCTCATGGAATGAAGGTTTAGGGACCCTTCTTCACTGTGCTTGCCACATGGCACAGGAGTTATTTTGATAGAAATCATGTTGACTATAATAGCTAATGGTTCAAAGAGCGTGAAGCAGTAAGAACAAGTAACAGGTAAACTTGCTGAGCACTAACTACCTGCCAGGTGCTTTACAGTTACCACCTCTTTTAATTATCTCCTTGACCTGGGAAGGTAGGTACTGTACTTTAATCCTCACTCTACTGATGACAGGATGGATGAGGAGGGTGACACAGCTAGTAAGTGGCAGAACAGGGACAATGGCCAGGTTTGTGTGTTTCTAGAAACAGTGCTCTTAGTCATTTGATTATACTGGATGAATGAAGTATGTTAGAAGCAGGAAAAGCAACAACATAAAACCATGCTTTCAGCTGTTATATGATACTAGACGCATCGTGACATATTTAAGAAAAGCAGGCTCTGTTTTGTAAACAGGAGAGATTTGGGCTTAGACCTTGCCCACTTCTCTAGCTTTAACTGCATTATCTTCGGCCAGTTATTTGGAATTTAAGAGGACCTTCAAAGCTTTGCATTTCCCTGCCTAGCATCTGATCCTTACTTTTTTCCCTCTGAAGTCACACCCTAGGCTCCAACCCCACTGGGCTTCCTTCTGCTCCTCAGCCACGCTCTTTCCTCTCAGAGAGATTCCAAATACTGTTCCGTCATCTGGGATGCTGTCATGGGCCTGAACGACGGATCTTTTAGCACTTCTGAAGGGCCTTTCTCCAACACTTGATATTAATAAAGTATCTCCTGTTATTCTTTCAGACATTTGATATGTTCATTCATAGCATGTATGAGTAAAATTTCTGTCATATATCTAGGTATTTCATGACAGACTATTGTGTCCACAAACTATGGTTTACCAATTGGCCTCCCACGTTCGTGTCAGTAAAGCTTTTAGAAGAACCACATTCATTCATTTACATATTGGGTGTGGCTTTCACACTCCTCAGGCAGAGCTGAGCAGCTGAGACAGAGAATGTATGGCTGTCAAGGCCAAAAATTTCCTATCTGGTCCTTTACAGAAAAATGTGCTGACCTCCAAAGCAGAAGATAAGCTGCACGAAAACAGTGTCTGGCACACTGCGATCTAGTATTAGTTGATTTAATAAATCAGTGAATTATTCAGGCATAAATCAGGATTAATAAGGATTAAATGGGATAATATACATATATGTAGCCAATCCATAATTAGTAGCTACTTTTATTAAGTTGTCTGAAAATTTTTGTAAGATAAATGGGCAATTCAAGATTTTATTTTTATATATTAGCCCCCCAAATCCATCATGTTTAGGTTAGAAATTAAGAAAGCAGTTTTTATGAACTTGGAAACTCAGAAAATAATTTTAAATACAAAAAGTTGCTCATTTTTATCCTCCACTAAACTATTTCATGTATTGGAGTTTCTGAATTTTAGGTATTTCCTACTTCTTACCTTATGCGGGATAAAGTACAGGCAAAATTCAATTTCAACAATTAGTCATTCTGTTTTACAACAGAATGGTTTATTTCTTAATGATATAAACTTAGGATATTCGCTCTGTAATATTTCATGTCACACTTTAAGTCAGGATTTCTTTTTCTGGTAAAAACATACCTTGTTCTGTGTGTCTAGCCAAATAAACGATACAGTGGTGGAACAGTCTTGGACAACTTTTAAGAAAAGATGACAGTGAGGCATTGTGTGAGGTTATACAGCAGTCTGCAGCGGGGGCAGCTTGTACAAGGGCAAAGCAGCTAACAGCTTTCTTTTCAACATATGAACACACAGTTTACAGGAAGCCCAGGTTAGGGGTTCATCCACATTTGGTATGATACGCTGTTCCAGGTTTGCTGGTTTTGATTATTAGAAGTGACCTACATATTCCAAGCTCTCTCCCAAATGACTCTTACAATCATTCTCATCCTAGGTGAGAAGTGCGCATGACAAACATGTAAGATGCTGTTTAAAACTGCCAGCAGTCATCTAAAATAACCACTGAAATGTACGTTAAAATATGGCAGTTTTCAGTTTTACTAATTCCATTTAAAAACCCTGAACTAACCCTAAAGACTGGAGGAAAGAATAAATAGATCTTAAATTCTACAGAATAAAATTAGGAAATCTATCTCTAGAATTAAAAAAAGTCATATAAAGCAGAATTTGAATAATTTTTCTTCTCCTCAAGTTCTGACTTCTAACATGGGTGAGAATGACAATTGTAGACACAACTACATTTTAATTAAGGAAAGATGTTAAATCTTCAGCTCAAAAATGTGCTGCTACAATTCTTGCATCCCTGGGTGAGATTTGTGTTCCTTTATAAGGCACGTGAATTCAACCTGCAGTATTTTCCTTTTATCTTTGTAAGCAAAATGATTTAATGGAATTTCATAAACCTAAAATTTACCTGGTATTATTAATGAAGTGTAAATGCGAATTCACATAACTTTTTACTATACTCCAAATAAGTTCTAGTCCACATAAGAGCTCTAAACTGTGAGTGGTACCTGATATTCAATATATCAGACTTAATATCAAACGATAAGCCAGTTTAAAAATAGTAGTTTTATCGTAACTAAATTACTGCTTTTTGGCTTGACTCATGGCAATAAAAAAATGTGTATGGGAACGGTGAAAGAATTCTTCATAAATCTCCACGTCATTCATATTCATCCCAAAATAGTTCAAGTCATATGTACCTTAAAATATATCTATAATAATTTAAAGGAGTTAGAGGAGTATAAACTTGACCTAAACACTTTTTTGTTACTTGAAGGCACACTGGCATTAATGGCATAAATAATGTTTATTCGTTATAATTTACACATGTAACAAAATTAAATTTAAAAATCAGTTATGGCCTCACGTATAGGCCCAAGAAAATAAAAGGAAGCAATAGAGGAGATGAGTGCCTATTATAGGGGAAATTACAGTCTGTCCCCAAGGCTGTCCTTCAAAAGTCTTCTGTGCAACTGGTCAAAGGGCGAACACACTGTTGCCTCCCATAGCCAAGAAATGCCCTTCTGCAGATTCCACTATCCATATGCATGGGCGATAATCTCTCCCAGGAACTACTATTTGATATTTAACATTACAATGTGTACAAACCACAGCTATCCTTACACAGCTTAATTAAATCCACTCTCCAGAAGTGTGAAGAAAAATAATAGTCAAATTGCAGGCATTCATGATATATAAGTCTTTAACGCTGAATCGACCATTTGAATATGTAAAGTCTTCAGAATAGATTAATTGTATCATACAGACATTACCACTGGAATTCCAGACAAAAACTTATACCACCATCTGCCTCGGTGTTTACAAAGTTTAGGATTTAAAGAAAATGGTATGAATTAACGGATAGATCTTGCCTATGTGTTTTAAGTTATTAATATCTTGTGTGGGTGTTTTCTTTGTTGATGCCAGCACAACATTAAAATATTTTGAATGTATTTCAAAGTCTTTTTTACTGTGAACAGAATGAAAGCCATTTTTTATACAGGATATTTGGCCTATATTATAAACCTTTTAATGAATGACCACAGAAGGTCTAGTTCCCATGAATATAAGAGTATCTTTGTTTGATGATGCGTGCAATGTAGCAATGTTATGCTTATTAACTCCTAATTATCAAGCTATTCATGTCACAAGAGTGCAGCTCCCATTTAAAATTCAAGTTGAAGTAAAAAGTGAATGACCATGAATGTGTGTCAACTATATTTCTAACAGATAAAGTGATTCTCCCCAACCCTTTACATGAACTATTAGTATTTACACTGGCCACATTTAATTCACTAACACTTCTTTTAAAGGATATTTACAAGTTCGAATGTTCTCAGTGCCCTTAACATACTTGGGGAAAATATAATAAATAGTCTATATAATTAACGATATAAAGAAAAGCTTACTCCACTCACCTGTCTGTTACGTTCATCCATAATCCTCGTAATCTGAATCTTTTTTCTCCCCATAGTCCCCGTTTTTCTTCTCTCTCTCGTTCCTGAAATTATGTATTTTTTCCTTCCTTTTCTTTCTCTTTCCTGTTTCCTCCAAACAAATCTCCTTCTTCAGCACTTACACAGCTCAGTTCCCAAATTCCTGCATTCGTTCCTGCTGAACAAAAAAGACAAATTAAATTTCACTCCAACAGCTAGCCAGTTTCATAAGGACTATGACATTCTAATTTTACCAAGAAATATTAGACTATTTTTAATTGAATGAAAATAATTATTGAATGAAAACAACTATTTATGAAAAGTACATGTTATATCACAGGCAGGTGGATTGTCAAATAGCAATTATTTGTTTTTATAATTAAAATAATCTTACAAGTAATTTAACAAGCCAATTAAATGATACAAACTATGCTTTAATGCGCAACACTTGAAATGTATTTTTTGTAAAAAGTTTCTTAATATTTTTTAATGAAATTAGGTGACAATTTCATCCTTCTGTTATGAAAAATTACCTAAATCAGAGAGTTAATGAACCTTTATGTACCTGTGTATGCTAAGTAGGGCAGCTAATTCATTTCTGAAGGGAAAACAATCTTCTGTTTTGACAGCAGAGGTGATAACGTCCCGCGTTATGCAAATAGGATGGACGATTATGAAAGTGCTATTTGATATATGTAAATGTCAACTAATTTAAATCTAAGCACTTTAATATTATTTTAAAAAACTGCTATGAGAACACTGTAAAAATAACATGAGGTATTTAATCTCACATCAGTAGTGACACCGTTTCCTTTTTGAAAGCCCTTAAACTATATCTTGAATGTAATAATCAAAAAAGATAATTGTTGATAGAAAATAAATGGTGCAAAAATTAATATTATTTCATTTACAACTATATATTTTTTCACAATAAACCACCAGCCCTCTAATTTCAAATATTTAAAAAAGACATATTATTTCTCTTTGGGGAGTAAGATATAAAATTACAGAAGCTCAAAATTATTTACTGGAGATCTCTAGGTCATGAATTAAAATTAAATAAATGATCATCAATAACATGAGATAAACCCAAAGAACTCAGAATATTAAAAGCATATAATATGCTTTGTTTAAAATTATATCTGAAAACATTTGAAACATGAAAGTTAACAAGAAAGCATTCCACAGTAGTTTCTTCATTTGCAAGCAACAGCTTCAATTGTTCTGTCTCAACATATGTCAAGGAAAGTAAGTACTTTATACGCTGCTCAGAATTTCCCTGTTTATTTTAGCTGGTGTCTGACAACGAACCTGATAAATCCCCACATGTATTATGTAACGCTAAGCCAATGTCCTGGCTATAATAGATTATTTGGCTCCAATTCAAAGTCCTTGGAACAGGAAGGCCGTTACACACTTGGTCTGATCATTAGCTGTCTTTTGATTTCTTTAATTTAATTTCTAAATTCTTTATCACCTTGGGTAAATTTTTTTTTAATTTAAGTTTTCGGTGATTATCTAATTGCAGAAGCTATTATGATATAATTAGTTCTGGTGGGGTAAGTGCTGCTTAATACTAGGACTATCCATTCTCCTTTGCCCATCTTTCTACTACACTGCAGTTCAGTTCTGCCTCCCAGAATATATATTTTGAGTAACATCACGACCACACAGTGTTCATCAAAAACCAATACTCCAGCTGTACTTTGAAACATTGGAAGTACTTCAAAAGGTTTAAAGAGTTATAGAAATAACACATTTGACGACCACAGGTGAGAAAATCAGCTAGAAAATATTAAAATCATCCTAAACTCTGAAAGACCTGCAAAGCATAATTGCATCATTGCCAAACACTGTCCATCTGTCTATTTTTAGAAATAGTCTTAAGTATCACTCAACTGGGCAAGTCTCCCGTGTTTCCTATAGTCTTACCTTGGAAGCAAGCAGCACGTTAAAATGGTATTTCCAAGCATGTGCAAGACCCCAAAGAGACTGACAGGCTTTCTTGATGACAGAAAAAACCACCCGTGAATCCACAGCAAGTGCATATGGGAGAGTTTTCTTTCCTTTCACTTAGCTGAGGGTGGCGGCCCTATCGGCTTACAGGACTATGCCTGCCTAAGCGCTTATTCACTTTAAGGTGGAAGGTCAGGGTGAACAGATTAGAGCCTGGTGGCAAGGCAGAGGAGAGGAGAATGTCTGCAGATCCTGATTTCAGAATACATTATAAATAACCAAACAAGCAGAGAAACATCCCTGGAGAAAAGTCTCCTCAGAACGGCAGAGTTCCTGATGAGTCAAACTTCAACGAGTTCCTCTGTATCACCACCCACAGCTCTGAGATGAAATGACTTTTACAAAGAGCAGAGCAAGGACTTTTAATTCTTAAAACATGATGGAAAATATTTGTTCACAACGAATGTGTATTTGTGTGTGTGTGTGTGTGTGTGTGTGTGCATAATGGTTGATAAAAATGCCATTGAATGTATTTTCCTTCTTGAAACATGCAAAGCAGTGCAGGGAAAAAGTTTAGGTTTCAGTAGAACCAAACTGAGTTTTTCTGGTATCAATAAATATTTCCTGAGGTGCTGCCTTCCAAACATTGCTGAAATGCAAAATTTGACACCAATTACATATATGCAGCGTGATCCATGGTGGTGATGTGACCAAGTAACTGTTCATGAAGTACAATGTGTCATGAAACATGTGGCTTAGAACATTGGATTATGGGGCACTACATTTCAAGGCTGTCAGTAGAAATTAGGAAGGTTAACAGGAGCTTACCCGTTGTTTTCTTAGCATAACTATCTTTCTAAGCTGACTTCCATGCAGGAGCTATAATGTGAGGTTGGTTTCAAGTATTAAATTGCAGGAGGCCTACAGTGGTGGAGAAAGATTATGTAACTTAAGTAATCTATAAAATTGCTTTGTATGGACATGAAAAAAAAGAATATAACAGCTAAACGACAGGTAGCAGAATTTCAACTTACACCGAGAACTTTCATTATATACCATCAACCATAGCTTAAAATAATTCCAGCAGTCTGGCCACGCTACTTTTTTCCACATGAAAGAAGCAATTTTTGGAAAATGACAGAGTTATATATAAACAATCAGTAATTAAAAAAAAAAAAAAGAAAAAGGAAAAAGAAATACTCTACTATAGTTAACACTCTATAGAGTTACAGTCTTCTGCTTTTTTTTTTTTTTTTTTTCCCTTTTTGCCAACCTAAATAAAAGAAAAATAAAATGAGGCTGCTTACTAAAAAGGGGAACTTCATTATGGCAGACTTCTGTTCACTGTGAGTTTGGCACACGCAGGCAGATGAAGGCAAAGTAAGGTTTGAGACCCAAGTGGAGAGGAATTTCTTCTGGACAGATGCTACAGATCGTCCCCTGTCTGCAGTTACAAACAAGTTCCCTTGAGTGGCACCTCCCTGCCCCCTCCTCCTCCTCCTCCCTCCCTTCCTCGGACAAATCCCTCCCAGTTAGCACAGAAGAATCTTGACAGAATGGCAGGAAACACGCACACAGACTGGTCAGGGAAGGATGTGATGTCAGCAACCACGAACAATAAAAGGTGTAAAGGTGCTTCCTTCCCTAAACTGTTCCAGAAGTGTAAAATGGGAACCAAAACTCTCCACTTCCTTCTCTGAGCAGAACCTTCGGCGTGTGCTGTGCCGTGCGCCCCACACAGAGGCCTTGGAGAGGTTCAGAGAAGGGACAGTGAGAGAAATCCAGACTGAGGACGTGATTTTTTAATTTCCATTTTTCAGACACCTGAGAAAAACCCACTTCAGCTCTAGGTCAGTTTTTTGTTATGACTGCTTCAATACATAAAAGCAAGGAACAAACACACTGGGCAGTAGGCATTCTGTCTCAACCCCGGTTTTGCCACGCCTGACACGAATCATCTCACACAGACAGCGCAGCCCGATGGTCCAGAGCTACCCTTTAAAGCAAATGAAGAATTCTGTACAAGCAAAGACCTGAAATGGACGAATTATTAGCTTTGGTAAAGAACAGAATCATGAAAACTGTCAATCAATCAATGCTTGTTGGTAAAATACATTGATTACTCGGTTCCCCTCACATTAAAACAAATGTAGATACATATGTATGTGTATAAACTGAAGGGAAAAAGAGTCTTACATTACCAAGGCTCTCAAGGTTCCTAAAAAAAATTAAAACTAGGAATCACGGCAAATAACAAACTTTCAGTCCATACTGAAACTATGTATTTTAATCTCATCACTATTAGGCTCTTTCTAACATGGAAATGTCATTCTACCATAAGGTTTCTGTAGGAAGAAAACCACATACCGAGTGGATCTGAGTCATCATCAGATTTCAATCATCTTCCCACAACACTTTGATTTAGAAGTTAAACATAACCTTCAGTTATGTGTTTTGATCTTAGAGACTGCCATGCCACATTAAAAGATGTGGGAAGAAATTAATCCTCTTCTGCTAAACTTATCTTCCCAAGGCATATATTTCACTACAGTACGTACAATACAGTCACTAAAATAAAACAGCCTATGAATACTGATAAAACGTTCAAATATGTAATATCAATTTACAAAGAAAAATTCTAAAATCTCAAGGCTGAAAAGTGAGCACATTACATACTATAACAAGAAATAATACTGTTAAATAAATACAAGCTGGATAGTTAGGAAGGGGCAAAAATGATCCTAAGCTCAGTTGTTACAAATCTGGTATTAACTATTAATAAGTAAAACAATGAAGCGGTTTGTTATCATTTTAAGTGGAAAATTTTGGCTATTACATTGCATCTACATACAAGCAGAAAATTATACTTTTTTTTCATTAAAAGATACTCTGAACTTCAAAAGATACAACCAAATGATTGTTCTTGTTGGTACTCGACTGTGTGGTATCTCATGAGTTGAGGAATATTTCTTTGGTTCCAAAATTCACTCTATTTCTCTTTATTTTACTATATATCTTATTTAATGGTACATTACCCTAACTATGAGTGAAACCTGAGTTCATTTCAAAGTCACACAGCCAACACTCATCCCTCTAAGGGTAATAAAAGAACAGTCGTTTTCTTCCCACTTGATAAACACCATCATGCCAAAAACAAATTTTGGCGCGGTGGCTCAGGCTTGTGATCCTAGCACTTCGGGAGGCCAAGACAGGTGGATTGCTTGAGCTCAGGAGTCCAACATCAGCCTCAGAAAGAGCAAAACGTTTCTACTAAAAATAAAAAACTCCTAGGCATTGTGGTACTGCCTATAGTCCCAGCTACTTGGGAAGGCTGAGGCAAGAGGACTGCTCGAGCCCAGGAGTTTGAGGTTGCTGTGAGCCTGGGGCAACAGAGTGAGACTCTGCCTCAAAAATACAAAAAACAATAAACAAAACAAAAAAATCCAAATTTATTTTCCTAATTTATCCCAATTTAGTATCAACATGATGAACCCTGAGTTATCTGTAAGTCTCAGTAACGTAACATCATGCATACAAATAATAAATAACATAGGCTATCTTTTAGATGCTTACACCTGCCATGTTCCTTCCTAGCCCAGGGCCTTTGCATGTGCAACACCTTGGGCCTGGAATGTTCCTCACTCCTTTCTTTGTCTCCTTAATTTCTCCTCTGCTGTTTCAGCTTCAGTGCCCCTCCTCAGGAAGCACTCTGCTCCCTCCTGATCACATCAACCCCCGCCCTGCAGGTCTCCGGGCACAGTGTCCTCCCGAGTGGCACCTGCCACAGGAGTACTTCTTCCTCTGTATCTACCAGCCACGTTGCTTTTGTTTCACCTTTGTATTCCCAGCACTTGTTCCACTGCCAGATGTACAGTATGGAGTCATAAGTATTAGTTGATTCACTGAATTAATTTATTATGATTTGTATTTCTCAGCTCAGGCGTTTTCTTCACTGGCTATTTTTAATAACTACTACTAAAAACATTTTCCTATTTTTGCTTACACAGAAGCAGACTGATCACTTCACAGTCCTTACACAGCCATTTCATATGTGGAATTTGAATAATGTATACTGAGAAGTAGAGGGTAAATGGACTTTGGAGCTAGAAAGCTCAGAACTTGAACTTTAGTTTGGCACTTAGAAGTTGTGCAAGTACAGAATGATTATTTAATCCCTTGGAACTGCTGTTCTCTTGTCCTACACAAAATTAGGGGGACAAACTTTTTGATTTGCAGGATGGCGATGCTGGATACCCAGCAGCACTGGCAACATGGCCTAGTATTTGTAAGACTGGTTCAATCCGGAGGCACAAAGTAAAAGCCTTTTCATTTAGTAATGACACCAAGTCAACAGCCCAGTCCTTGCATATACCACGAAGACCTCACTTCACGAAGCTGATTAGCAACTTCTAACAGATTATGTTTCATTTATCCTGCAACAATAATCGGCATATAAAGAAAAAATTCACAGTATTAGGAAAATTAAGAAGTTTCTCTTAAATATCAGCTATGGAAGAGCTTCAGGCTGCAAAAATAGAAATAACTAGGGAAATATATCAATTTTCCCAATGACCATGGCTGCTGAAAATTCTACATTAATGCTCCTAGTCCTACTTTAATATCTTTCCCCAAGGACAAAAGGAGATGAAATGTATGTCAGAAATATAATAAGGCTAAAAAGGCACTCGTTTTGAAAACCCCTGCAATTAATTCAATAAGTGGGCTTAACCCGCCGTTATCAGACATAAATCATTTTATTTACATAGTTCAGAATTTAGGAGACACATACCTTTAAACCACTGTATTGCATTGTGAGCAATTTAATAAACATGAGACAGGCACAGCTTCCCTGCCATGGTTATCCACCGTCTATTCTGTCCTGGACATTTTTTTCACACTGTAGCGAAAACAGCAAATCTGCATTCCCATGCCAGAATAAACTCCAAATGGTCTAAATATGTCAAGAGCTTCATGCTATTCAACCCGACCATGGTTTTCAGTGTTTCCACATCATATTAAGTAATTAATTCAGGGTTCCACCATGTCTTAGCTTTCCTAATTTTTCATAACAGTACAGCCACCACGTCTTCTCTGGGAGGCCACACAGGGACAGGTCAGGGCTTACCAGAAGGTAAAGCTTATACCGTCCTCATCGCAAAGTGAGAGGCACTGTTCAGCATCACAGACTGTGTTCTGTTTCCCAGCTGTAACCTCTCAATAAGCACATGCAGCTGGATTTTCGTTCCTGAGTTAAGCACTATTCAACATCCACACCAGTGACACGAAACTGTCACCTCCAGAGCAAGCCGGGCACGAACTGGGGGAACGTTGCTGTTACACATTTTCATCCAATTACAGAAAAAATCTGCAGTCCCAGGCATCTCAGGATCCTCATAGAAAAAAACGTATATCACTATGTTCTTAATCTTTAATATGTTTATTTCATTATTAAAATGGAAGTGCTCTAAACATATTTTTTTTCTCAGAAGCCTTATGTGTCTTACTGACAAGTTTGAGTGTGTGTGCACGTGGGCACAGCGCATGGACAAAACACAATTTTGTCTTTTAAAATGTACAGATAAAACAGTGAGAGTACATTTTAAGAGACCTGAGTAGTCCTAAGTATTACCACCAGTAAATAAACAATAAAAAAAAAAAAAGATTATGATATCAATGCCTACAAGGACATTCTAACTAAGGCATTGTTTACTCTGTGTTCAGATATTATGTTAAATGACTGAAAATTATGTCTTTGAAAACAATCTGCTTCGGTCATTATTTACTTTCCCAGTTTATTTAACTATTAAAGATGACCTTAAGACGGGAAGAAATACTATTGTCCTTCTGCCAATGTTTTTGTTGTACATTAAGGAGAAAATGCTTGATGAAGGATCTGCCATTCAAATTGAATGCCATTTATGTTTATCTCTCGTTAAGTTTTACACATTTAGAAAGTTTGCATCACAACATTACAGGCTAATATATGGATATTCAGAATGCTATATATCTCTCAAAATACATATGATATTCCTATTATACGTGGCTGCCATGGAACGTAGGGATTCATCAATTTTTCTATTTCTCTACATCTCTTTTTCAGCATCCTAATCAACCTAATTAAGGCTTTGTTCATCTGAAACCTCTGATGACAATTTGTTTAACTCTATCCCACTGTGGTCTTCTTATAAGGAGAATTAAATCTGATCTTCTGACAGCAATCATTAAATGATCCCAACTGGCCCCAATTAAGCCACATGGCTTCCGGGCTTCCATACAGTCAAGCGCCAAGTTCTCTGTTTCATTTACACATCGTTCTTTACCTTGGTTTATTTTCTTAAAGCCAATTAAGCATGTGTCTTATCAAGTTGAGCCCAAGTTCTTTGTGTACACCAGCTTAAGACACAATGTGTATCACCTGACTTTCTAGTCTCAGCAAGGCATTCCAGGACTCTGGGAGCCATTCTCGCAGTGGTGCCAGTGCAAAAGAACTTTTATTTACTCCTGCTGAAATTGACCCACACATACGTCTCAAGTTCTACACCTGTTTAAATAGTTCTGGCTAACATACATCAATACTAGCTTTTTGTTGGGCTTGTTTATAACGATCTTTTAATCCAGGACCATCTGCATTCAGAAGTTGGGTTTAACATTCCTTTTTCTTCCTACATTTGACGTATCTCTCTACCTCCTTTGAAAAAATCAGTACCAAAGTAAGACTTCTTAAGTTAACCTTTCTTACCCTTAATTTCTGCTCTAATTTTTTCCAATATGCTCAATTGTAAGCTCTATAATGATGTTCCCAGGCCCTCCTACACAGGTAGCCTCAGGATTTAGAGCTCAGCGATTGTGTGTTTCTCTGGGGAAATGGCTGATTAAAAACAGCCTCATGAGGAGGAATAGCTCCTATGCACAGCTGGCTCATCTTATTCTAAACTCTAATACCTGTATCAAAAATTTGACCCCTTGCTTGGGCTTTGGGAGAGCTACAGTTTACCTAGAGTTCTGTTCCTTAGATGTCAAGGCAGAAACATAGGCACAGTAATCCCCATATGACTGGTGTTTGACTCAGGTTCTGAAGGCCTCAATTACCCTGACTACTCGCGAATGTAAACAAATGCACTGTATCTTTATATTTTTCTAATCATAGTTACCACTGATCATCTTTTGGTATTTGATGTAGGCTATCTGTCACAGCTCTCAGAGCAGATGGATTAGAACATGTCCGTTCCTCCTAATCATACATCAAAAACTGACATTTGGACAGAGAACTGGAGTGGTGCTGTGCATCTTATGAGACCTTGACCTTGATGAAATATCTAATTGTTTTTATGACTTGACCAAAACATGTACTGCAAAGAAAAAAGAAAATATAATAACAACACCGATATGTTTGGCAACACCTAGAGAAAACAGTACGTGTTTTCTTTATATAGATATACAGGGTTGACATAAAGTTCGTGTAAAATTTAAAGTAGTTTAAATAGTAAATTGCACACACCCTTTATGTCCACTCTGTATATCTGATCACCTATGCCACCAATAACCATTATTCTCCTCAAAAGAGAAAACTTCCAAATGCTGATAATTTAGAAAACGCTAAACTCACAATGGACTCACTTTAAAAACATATGTAATAAATGTACTAAAATTCTAGTCCAGCAAAACAGATGCTGGGGTGTTGAATTATGAAATATTTCTCATTGTATTATAGTAATCTCCAATAAGATTTGCTGTTAATTTTAGAGCATGCTTCTGCTAAAAAGGGCAAACCCTGTAACAGATTTAGTACAAAGAAGCTGAAAATATCCTGTGGAAAAAAAAAATCTGTAGAGAAATCAGCCAGCCCAAATCCTGCCATTACTCAGCACGCAGTGACGCGCGGATGTTTGTAGTGGTTTGAGGAGCCAGCAGGGGTGGAAACTCTACGTACTCGACTCCAACATGATTGCAATTGAACCTCATCAAAGTAAGAGCTCATAATTTGTCACAGAAAACAGCCAATTAACATATGTTAGAAAAAGGCTTCATAAAGATAATATATGATTAAAGACCCAGTGCAGCTGTTGAAAATCAAAACTATGCATTTAAAAAAGAAATCTCAGCCTGAGCTTCCGTATGGTTAAACTGATAATGGCTACTATGATTTTTTTTTTTTAAGTAGAAAAATATAATTATCGTGCTTCTTATAAGTTTGGGGTTATGGCGAGGGAGAACTGAGTCCTGTGGCACTGTTTACTCTGGCTGGCTTAGTTCTATAAATAGGTGCAGCCCTTGCCAAAACTCTGTAGTTACTTTGTTATAGTGCTATTTTAAAACACAGACCTTCATTGTGAGCTAAATGGCCTTCAGGATGCGCTTTGTAGTTGTAGCATTCCTCTCAAAACTATATCCTCCCTTTATCCCTGCAGAACTCAGGACAAGAGGCCTCCCCACGACTACCCTCTCACTGTAAAACATGCCAGGGCTGTGTAACACACGCTTTGAACACTTTAGAACTTTTGTCAGGGTGGCGGTCAGGAAGGGTGATAGTTGACTGTCGGAAAGGAGCTGAAGGCACACACACGTGGAGTACAGATCCTCTGGTAGGATGTGGTCCAGGCTACTCGCCACAGCTTTGGAGCAGACGGGCGACGTGTCATGTATTTGGTGCGTTAGACAGCAGATTTAAAACTAAACTTTAGGGTTGGCAATCAAACACCGGCTAAGTTGTGATCACGGGTACTGTAAACCAAAACATGAAGATGTCAAGTACAATGCCAGGTGCCAGGGCATTGCTGTGAATAAAACAGAAAGTCCTGGTATTTATGAAGCTGGTGTTCTAAAGGGAGAAAGGGGAAACACGTAAGGGCATCAATACAATGATTACAGAGAGAGAAAAGTAAAGAGAAAATGCCATAAGTGGGAAGGGCTGGGAGTGATTAGGCAGGAAGGACATGCGTGGCATTGAAGGGGTAGTTTATCAGGTAAGGGTGATTTGAGATTATGCCATCTGAGGAAAGACCTACATAAAGCATGCTGGGGTCAGGCAGAATTTGGAGGACAAATAACTCCAGCACTCTGGTGTTGAGAACGTGGCCGAGGCAGAGCAGCCCCAAACTCTGGTTTCCTCCTCTATAGAATGGAAATAACAACACATACCCTACAATGGCGCTGTGAGGCTCAAATCAAGAACAGAAGCACAGTTGTTTGTGAAAATTCAGTTGAATGGAATTCAATTTCATAATTCATTGTGTAAAACTGTTTTCTTCACTTTGAAAATATAAATATAAATATCTAAGTACTGAGGATATGCAAAATGTTTCCAAACTGCTATCAACTGAACGCAAAGGTGTATCTTTCCTGAAGGTGGGTATTTCATGACAGTAATGCACTTGAAACAGCTCTTGGGACACGGAGTTCATTTTGCAATGCTAAATATGGAAAGCACCGTAAACAAATGCAATGCAAAGTGTCTGCAAGTGTAAAATACAGAATTATATGAAGACCACTTTTTAAAGAACTTTTTTTGTTGTTATTATTATTAAATCATAGCTGTGTACATTGATGTGATCATGGGACACCATACACTGGTTTTATAAACAGTGTGATACATTTTCATCACACTGGTTAACATAGCCTTCCTGGCATTTTCTTAGTTATTGCGTTAAGACATTTATATTCTACATTTATTAAGTTTCACATGTACCCTTGTAAGATGCACCATAAAGAACTTTTAGAAATAAACCACCTTACACTGCAACTTAAGTCACTGGGTTAGGTTGGTTTATTTTCCCTCTCAGAGGACCCAACTCCCAAGCAATCAGCAGAGCTTTGATTAAGATCTCAGCAATATTCGAAAATCCCAGTGACTCCCTGTACTGCAAATTTTCATGTATCTTTGGACATCCCCATCTAATGAGAGTAAGCTATCTAGCCTCAAGCCAAACAGATTAATTTCCAACTTGGACAGAATAGAAGAATTGAATTATCTAGTACTTTTAAAATAAAAATACTTGGTAAGTATTCTTTAACAGGAAATAAACAGAAATTTAAAGATTATGATTTTTAATAAATTGAAAATTAGAGCAAAGGGATAGATTCACACTTAATTTAAAAAATGGTCAAATAAAATGTTCAAGAAAAAATGATAGTATTTTAAGGGAAGGGGCCAAAATTTCCAAAGCAATAAAACTTTAAGAAATTAGGGGTAAACATTTTCACTTCTTCCTCCCTTGCCCTTTTCTGGGGGGTGGGTGGGGAATATAAACTTGATATTTTATTCTATACCATTTATTTCTATGTCCTGTTTGGTGAGCAGAGTTTATCAGTTTTAAAATAGGGTTGGTCATATCATTTACCATGAAGCTGAAATTAACACTATTTTCATTTACAATTAATCAAATGCCTTGAAAAAGAATCACAAATTTCAAAAATCTTTTAAGATTAATACTGTGTATTTTCCTTCCCTAAATAAGTCACGTACATATTTTTATTATAACAAAAACTGTATATGGTGTTTGATTTTATTTTCAACACTAACCTATATTTCACATTTCACCTCCTATCGAGTAAAACAACCTCTGGGGCACATTTATTTCACTCTCTCAAACTCAGGCATGACTGCACATAAACCCAGCATGGAAATGCGCTTTGCTTTGTAGCATCCCTCGCTCCATTTTTTGCATTTCATCACCTTTCTCTATCTCCTTTTCCACATGTTTAGAACTGAGGGGATATGGAAAATGAAACTGTCAAAGAGCTTGGAATAGAGGTGTTCTCAGACAAGCAAAATGTTTCCTTCACACAATCCAAGCAGGGCAAGGGCGGCCGGTGGGCCTGAGTTGGGCTGAGACGGTTTCTAGGCCACAGGCCTGGCAGGAGCCCCTTATCTCAGCACGTCTACACACTCTGTCCCGGGCTGTTTTCAAGGATAGCTCAAGGCATCCTTGGCAGATAAAACTAAATGGAAAGTATTACTGTACTTCCCCTGTAAAAAAGACCATGCTACTATAGATCAGAAGTTACAACATTTAGCCTGTTTCTCTCCAACCTAGAATCTGGAAGAAAGCAGTGAGGGATGGAGGCCAGCTCATGACTACTTCAGAATCCCTAAGTGCCCAACTCAGCGTTCTCCAAAGTGCATTACAAACAGTACTGGTTCCTAAAGATGCTAACAAGTTATTTCTAAAAAAAAAAAAAAAACAAAACCCCAAATTAAATTTGAAAATCTGATTTCTTTACTCCAGGATTTTTCTATAAGCTGAATGCCAGAATCTGTAATATTTTTCAATTTCTCCAGGATGTCCCCTGGGAAGGGCTACCTTAAAGGAAACAACAAACTTCCTCTCTCTGACTGCTCTGCTAAATGCCCTAAACCAACACCCGGCTCACTGCTTGGCATGAACAAAAGGTAACAGTACTGTTGAAGAAATGATAGAAGAATGGAAAAGTATTCTTTCAGCTTTACAAAAAAAGTACAAACGTGAGATCAAATGCAAAAACCTGCCGTTCATTTAAAGTGAAAATATTAATAAAATATTTATCAACTGGAGAGCGTGTTTTTTCCCCAAAGCCCAAAGCACTCAGCACAAGGCCAGGGAGCACAGGCCCCCTGGGAGCAGACTCCTTTGGGTTCTGCTACCTTCTCGGGCGGATCTTTGGGTCTTATTTTTCTCAGACATTTATAGGGAGCTGGGTTCAAATTCTAAGATGTCTTTCAAGTACTTAAATTATACAAATTCAATAAAGGAGTTTAAAAAAAGAAGACAGAATGCTTCTCAAAAGGGTATTATCCCAGAGAAAAAAATAAGCAGATGACAATGTTTAACTGTCTGGATAAATATAATTTTTTTCACTTTTTTTTTTTTTTTAATGGTATTGAAAGGTTTGTTCACCTCGGCCTCAAGCGATTTAAGCAGGTTAAATTACTGACTTTGGACCACTAATCATATTTAGAAGCTTAGTAAATAAATAAATAATAAGCTAGGAACTGCAAAATTCAAAAGCATTAAAAGCTTTGCATATATTAATTCTAAGCTCCACAACAGCCTATGAGGAAGGCATTTTTATAATTTGCATTTTATAGAAAACAAAAGAAAACAAAACAAAAGGCTGGAGGACAGAGAGGGAAAGTAACCTGCCTGTGGTCACAGAGCTAGAATTAGAGTCATAATCTGAATCCATATAAATCCAGCCAATAAGGATATAAATCCTTAGTACTCAAACTACTTACTGTCCATGCCATGTCCTAAAGAGCACTTAAAAATTAAAAGTCTACCTAGAATATGCAGTAATTGGAAGGATTTGGTGGAGTTTATGAAGTATTACACTGTTAAAATGAGTCTTCAAAGCCTCTAACATTCGTTTATTCATGATGGCAAAAAATGAATTTACCCCACTGTGCTGCAAGTTAGATATTTATCATTAGTATCAGAATTTACTGGCTGATCACCAACAGCTGTTTTTTGTTTATTTGTTTTTTCTACCTTTTACAAATGAGCGTGGCTGCTCACAGGGAAAACCAGGTTAATGTAGAGATTGGCAAATATTCTTCACAACTCCTGGGAAAAGTAAAACAGGTGTTCTCCTGATCACAGGTCAGGAGAGTCAACTGCATTTATGATAAAGATGAGAATTACACAAGAGTATTACAGCTATCTTTTCTCCAAGGTTGGAAGCCATCATCGTGCTCCCCTTCAAAGTACCCTGAGTAGGTCTCTGAACAAAGCCTAACCCAGGTCTCTAAACAAGACCTAACCCACACTGGTGTTACTGTGCTGCTCATCATGACCCCCTGATCTTCCTTCTCTCTCTGCTCTTATCTTCTCCTTCACCTCCTCAAACTATGGTCTACCAGAAATACTTCTATTTGCAGGGGAGTTTCCACTTCAGAACTTTATATGTCTACCTATTTCTTTAGAATTCTTTGTGCTTGAGAGCTCTGAATATAGCTGTGCAATTCAACTTCTTTAAGTACATTTTGGAAGTAATTCCATGCCTATTGGCTTTATAAGACACACACCTAATAAAATATACTAATTAATTGTATAAAAACAGTTGACATAACTGGCAATATGTTTATAATTGTTGAAGAAAAACGACGCATTTGGTGCATTACAGTTCACATTCCAATTTTTCACAATGTATTGTGTAACTTTGCTCTATCAGGGTCTACAGAGTGAGAGGAAATATCCTAGGTACATTTTCGGCACGTGTCAGACCGCTTTTCCTACTTCCATGGGCAGAACAGCATGGTACGTGTATATCATTAATGCATTTATATTATGTTTTTGTTCTAGTTAACAAGAACAACATGTCCGAGCCCTGCAGAAACCCCAGGCGCAACAATAGCATATTATATCCAAGCCTGAGTTCAATTTGAGATGCCGGGCAGTTGACACCATCCCTTCTCCGTCCCATGCACTCTACTAGGGATTTCGGTAAACAGGAAATCCCTGAGATGTCTGATTCAGTGCAAAAGAACCTGTTGGCAAATACCATCTTTCAAAGTGAAGACACCCATGGAGTAATTTTTCCATCAGTGCCACTCACGTGTGTTGGTGGGTTCAGCGGTAAAGCTATTCTGAGTAGGGGAAGAGAGTACATATTACTTTTTTTTTATTTTTTTGCAGATTTTGGCCAGGGCTGGGTTTGAACTCGCGGCACCCTACTCCTTTGAGGCACAGGCACTGCCGCCCTGCATTACTCTTAAAGCTACAAAAGATGACACTTCCATCAAGCACCTAGTTCACACACCAAACCACTATTTGTCCACATCCCCAAGGTTCTAAAATTCAAAACTATATAAAAAATGTCCACCATTCACATCTTATAAACCAGACAAACAATGAATAGAAACCTGTATCAAATTCCTTTAAAAAAAAAAGTTAATATAAACATTTATAAATGTCATCCTAAATGTTTTGTGGAGAATTTCAGGATGGGTTTGGAAATTTCACTTGCTTTAAAATGCATGTTTATAGGAAAGATCAATTTTTTTTGAGAAAGATCAATTTTGCCACGTCAGGGAAGAGCAGGAAAAAATGCTTTCTTTTGGTTAGAAGTATGTATTTGTATTTCTACTCCACCAAGTTAAATGAAGAAATGCCAGACATTAATATTGGCAGAGGCTACGAAAAGTCCTATCAATTTTCCCTCCTTCAGATAATGCCATGCCTGAATTATTTCACAAAGATTCCACATCTCCTATTTTTAAGGCCTTCCGGAAAAGGAGCAACATAACCTTCCCCACTAACCTATTTTGATATTTCACAACTCTTACTCTCAGGAAATTCTTACTTATAGCTAATCCTTCACGGAATACTTGACGTTCACTCCTCTTTCTGTCAAGAGAACAACGTTTGGTGATCGCGCCCTCAGTTGATGCACCTGAAGATGTATTGATTGATAGTTTTTCCTTTAATCTTCTCCTTACTTTAGTTTTTATTTTTCCCCCATTTTGTAGCTCATCATTTCAAATTACTATATTTGCCTGTAGCTCCAGAGTCCAAAAATATACACGGTCCTCAAAGAAAGCGTTTGTTGTACATTCTTATCAAATACATATTTTTAATTATCCACACACTGTATGAATTTTAAAGTAAATGTTTACCTTTTCATTTATTTCAACTTTGTATATTTTTCCCTTGCCAGGTTTGTTCCTAGCCAACTCTTCCACACTCTGAATTTAGAGAGTTTATTTTTTTTTCCTCCCTGGCTTCAAGATTTCTGACCACTTCTCCAGTTTGCCAAGGTCAGGCTGAGTTCTGATCCTATCTTTCAAGGGCCAGACCTCAGACACTCTCTTTACACAGGACTTGTTAGCATTTTAAAATTTTATGACTAAATTACTTACTTCGCTATTCCTTTAGCTACAATGAAATCCCTGTGTGATTTAGATGGCATTTTCCCCAATATACGGATAAAAGCATCAGACAGAAAAAAATAAAGTAAAATAAAAAGGTTGCCACGTTGACATTAGACCTCTCTTTTCTTTATAGTTCATCAATGAAGATGAACATATTCTTAGAGGACTAGTTCTTATATGATGCATGTTGCTTCATGCACCTTGAACTTTTCAGGATGAGCAACACATAGATTTCATTGTGACTTTTGGTTGTATATTTTTAAGAAAGTTAACAGTGGTTGTCAGGGCCATCCTTTGTTTCCTTTAAAAAAATGTTATCACTGAGATAGTCACCTTCTCCTCAGAAATTCTTAATAGCGGCTTGTGGCACAGCTATGGCCACATGTTACGTGTACAATAGTTCCTGCTACTAAAATGACCTTGTGAGCCAGCCTGCTCAGGAGTTCTGTGGGATCGGCGCTGCTGCTCAGCATAGCTGGACACCACAAGTCATACACACATGCGCACCGTTTCACGTGTGGCCACAAGCCGGAGTTCATTTCACTGCTTCATGCAACCGTTTTTCTTTCCGCCCCCAGAGTAATTACCTCTCTGGCACTATTTCAGGTGATATTATCAAAAAATAGAACAGACAAAAATCCATGGAACTTACACATGACTGGTATTATCCATGTTTACTTTCTCCTCCACGTTAAACATGGGCTGCCCATAATTTTATTCTTTGCTGTTGTTTTTGGTTAAACTAAATAAAATGATAAAGATTATCTCTTAATTTTGATTCCCCTTTAAGCCTTTACTATAGCTTAGAACTTTCCTTTCCATGCCATTTCTAATTTCTCCTGTTCGCACAGGGCTTTTTGATGTTGGCTTTTTCTTTACTCAACCAGAATACTCCCCTCCCTCTCCATTGCTTATGATTCAAGATAAAGTGTTCTTTGACCTCTGTGCAATTCTCCCCTAGATACTAAATTTTCTAATACCTTGTAAAAAAACTGCTCCATTAAAAAAATTTTTTTTTTTTTTTTTTTGAGACAGAGTCTGACTCTGTTGCCCTGGGTAGAGGGCTGTGGTGTCACAACTCACAGCAACCTCAAACTCTTGGGCTCAAAGTGATTCTCTTGCCTCAGCCTCCTGAGTAGCTAGGACTACAGGCTCCTGCCACAACACCTGGCTAGTTTTTCTATTTTTAGTAGAGATGGGTTCTCCTTCTTGCTCAGGCTGGTCTCGAACTCCTGAGTTCCAGCAATCCACCTGCCTCCACCTCCCAGAGTGCCAGGATTACAGGCGCGAACCACTGTGTCTGGTCATTACAATTCATTTTTTCTATTACTGCCTTCTTCAGATCTTTCATTCCTGCCTGTGTCGGTTTCTAAAATATTGAGAAGCTTTGGCAAATCACCAGGGTTTGATGAAATAAAAAATTAATGAATAATACTGTCTTAGATTTAAGGAAAGAGGAAAAATTCTAGTAAGTCATATTCTTCAATGTTATATATCTGGGTAATCTGTGACTATGATATTTAGGTATTTCCATTATACTAAGGGTGAGAGAGCACGTGATCAATGGCTTTCTATCACGTAATGAAAGGTACTGGATTAGAAGAAACAGTGTGCAATCACAGACGTCAACTCCATGGAAGAAACACAGTAAAAGACACCTGGTGAGAAAACCATTCCCTGAGAATTTATGAATCGGGCATCAGCCACAACATTACCGTAAATAAAGAACTGGGAAATACTGGGATAGTTTCTTTGTCACAATTTTAGTTTTCATTAAGTATGTTAAAAAAATTCCTTGGAGGAAGAAGTAGTGAGAGAAAGGAGAGAACACCTCCTACAGGTAGCTAGACATCTGCCGGTAAGTCAGCTTCCTAGGTGAATTTTTCATGTATTCATGAGAATCCACATAATAATAATAATAATAATATTCTTTAAAAAGATGACACTCTAGGTTGAGATCTACATGATTGTTGCAGAAAAGCAATTTTCCATTTTTCAGAAGTTTTGAAATTAAGGACGAGTTCCATCCTGGCACTGAACCATCTGAGCTGTAGAGAGCAGGTGATGGTGCACAGCCTTCTACCCAGACAGCCTGCCTGCCAGCCTGGTCAGCCTGGGAGGGGAGGGAGGGCGTGAGGGGGAGAGCAGGTGATGGTGCACACCACAGCCTTCTACCCAGACAGCCTGCCTGCCAGCCTGGTCAGCCTGGGAGGGGAGGGAGGGTGTGGGGGAGAGAGCGGGTGATGGTGCACACCACAGCCTTCTACCCAGACAGCCTGACTGCCAGCCTCAGTCCCACCTGGGAGGGCAGGGACGGTGTGAGGGAGAGAGCAGGTGATGGTGCACAGCACAGCCTTCTACCCAGACAGCCTGCCTGCCAGCCTCAGTCCCACCTGGGAGGGGAGGGAGGGCGTGAGGGAGAGAGCAGGTGATGGTGCACACCACAGCCTTCTACCCAGACAGCCTGCCTGCCAGCCTGGTCTATTTGGGAGGGCAGGGACGGTGTGAGGGAAAACGCATCAGTGGCAACTGGCTGGGAGATAAAGAAGACTGGGTTATTTTGGAAGACACCAATAAAATAGGGTGGTAATGTCTTGTTTATGCTAATAATGTTTTTTATAATCTAATTTTTGGATGTGGTACTTTACAAAATGTTTCTCTAGTTTTATGTGTTTTTTTTTTTTTTTTTTTTTAATTCATGGCACACATAAAAAAGAATTTCTATTTGAGTCTTTTGTTCCATTCACCAGTTGCCTTCCCTAAAACTTTATATTTTATGCTTAAATATACAAACATAGGCACATTACATCGCTTAAAATACAGTGTGTGTATTATTTAAATTCAATTACTAAATTCCCAAATCTTGAGTGAACAAAAAGTTAATGGAATTAAGCTGACAAAAATCAAGGTCTATCATTGGAATTCTGTTGAGACACTGCAGAAATTAGACGGACCAGTTGTTAGGCAGGCAGTCCGTACTACACAATGACTTTGAAACTGCATTTTTTCATGTTTGAAGTTTTGTTATTTCATTCATTTTTTCCCCTAAGCCTCCATTTCTACACTACAAGTGAAAAATATTAGCTGGGCAATCTATTTTTAAATAAAGACTTTATGAACTATGATCTACTGAAAGTAATTCCACAAATTTCTCTTAATCTAGAAAATTCCCTTCTTAGATTTAATTTCAGACTATAAACATGGGAGAAAAAAAGTTCTAAAGAACAAAATGTGAAAATTTGGCAACCAATTTGTATTTGAATAGTTTGTTCCTGTGAAATAATTTTTAATCCTCCTATTATGTCAGGGAATATTAAATAAACATATCCCAGGGCAGTTATTTCTATTATTTCAATCGAACCTCATAGCTGGGTAAGTTCATACTATCATGATCACACTGCATATTACATTACTGTTGAGGAAATCAAGGGTCAGGAAAAATACACAATTTGTCCAACTTCCACTGCAAGTAAGTAACAAAACTGGGTTTTGAGGTAAGAAGGGCTGACTCCAGATCCCAAGTTCTTATCTCCTCAGCTATACTGCCACGTGTCAGGAGGACTTACAAAATTCCTAGGAACTATTTTCACCTTGTTTCTAAATTTTGTATGTCATAGTCCTAAATCAGTTGACAGTGACATGCACACTAAATTCAAATGTATCCATGATCTGAACTTTTATCTAGACATTTCTCATAAGATTATAAAAGGGTGTTTTCTTTAGTTTCTGCTTGCCAAACTTTGATGATTGAAAAAATATATTGCTATTTGGGGTGGTGCCTGTGGCTCAGAGGAGTGAGGCACCGGCTCTATATGCCGGAGGTGGTGGGTTCAAACCCAGCCCTGGCCAAAAACATAAACAAACAAAAAAAAACCATTGCTACTTGTAGTTCAAACATAGTACAGCAAAAATATTAAGGAAATTTAATAATTTCTCTGATTCAAATATTTCTTAACGTACTCTATTTACAGTCATTTCAACAATAACTTTTCACCCATGATTAAGATTTTAAATGGTGCTATAGGCTACCACCAGTCACTTACTTAAAATTTACAGTCAGCGATAAGATACCTCTAATTTTCCATGTGTTGTATATCTTAGTTATATAAACATAATTAGGAACTCTGACCACATAGATCAAATTGACAATGAATTGGAAACAGATGTTGCTGCTGAAGGTTAAATTTATAGGGGAATTGATGAGAAACACAGTACTCTGTAATTTATTGAACATGCCTGAACTAATAAATTTCTATGTCTTTCTTATCAAATGATCCTTAAGTGTTCCATGTATGAAAACAATTAACCTGTACACTTAAAATGACCCATTGATTGTAAGTAACTTTTGAATACATACATGAGATACTAAAAATCTCAATGACCAATGAATTTGCTTTAATTCCATGAAGTAATTTGCACTCTACCCAAAAGTTTGGACTAGAATGAACATTACAAAGAAAGAACACTGACCCAAAACTGTCACATCCCCGCACTGTCAATGGTGCCTGTAAATGCTGCTGTCAACAGCTGGTTCAAATTGCCAAAAGACCCCAGAAACAATTCAGGAAGGAAAAGTTTTTAAATGAATCCACATTATGGGAAAAAATGCTCTTCCTTTATAGTCACTGTTCATTTCCTGTATTGAAATATGACGTGGGGGCAACAGTAAGTAAGAAAAGAGGACCTGCAAAGAAACTTTTTGCTAAGACCAACTTTCATTATGTCACAGTTCTTTATTGTAGGCATTTCAATACAGATATATCACTCTATTTGAGATTACAACAGCAGTCAATGTTTCCCACGTGATTACATCTTTACCACCGGGGTGGTCTTTTCCACTCATTTACCTGAATCTTTTAGGCTTCTCAGATCCCTGCCTGTACGATAAACTCATCTGAAGTAAAAAACAAGCAAGGATGCACTTGTATCTTACATTGCAAAACCTCAGAAACTGTGACAAAAATACGTGTTTTATCTTACAGGTGGTAATAATAATTTACGATGCTGAGATTTTTATAAAATATGTAACAAAGAATTTCTTTCGACATTGAGTTTTCAACCTGTATCTTCTCTACAGAATGTGCCTTCTGCTTTTCCGAACTTTGGTTGTGAGCAGTGTAACAACGTTTGACTGCAGATTTATACCTGTAGTAAAAATAAAATTGACTTCAACTCTTCACGAAAGTGCCACAAATATATGGCAGGCCATATAATGACAGAAAAATGGCAGCAACAATGGGTTGGAGTAAACTGTCATTTTTGAGGGAGCAAAGAGGAAAAGGGAACCTTTACAGGAATTACTTTGAAAAATTTTTGTTAGGATAAAAAGAAAATTAAGCAATGAAGTTACAAAGAGAACTCTCTTTTTGCTCAACATCGTAGAAACACCATTTGAATACAGTTTATCCCCACAAGGAGATTACCTGTAACATTACCAACGTCACTGCCAAGGAGATACCTGTAACATCACCAACGTCACTGCCAAGTCGTATTAATGGTCATGATCGCTGCATGTCAGTCAGTCACAGGAGCTACAGCTGCCACCTTCTTCTCTTTCTATTGCATAATGTCCAGCCTCTTAATGCACAGTGACAAATTGAGGTGAGTGACAATGTTTTTCCAAAATGTAGATGGAAGAGTTCCATTCCACCACTCTTCTATTTTAATTGTACCAAACACGTAGAATGTTTGCAGTCTGGCAGGAAATAGGCTCTAAATGTTCTATTTTGAAAATGGAACCATTCTTGAAAATGGCACTTTAGATCTTAAATGGCATTATTTGTGGCTGTGTTGTGCATTTTCTTTAAAATGCACATTTGTTTTCATTGCTGCAAAAGCACAAAGTATTTTTTTAATGTAGAGATGGCATTTATTTTTGATCTAGAAAATGCCACTGGAACATGAAGTTAGTAACAGAATGATTCAGTGTTCAATAGTTGAGCTCCATTGCAGATTTGTCATTTTCATTTATCAATATTATTCATCATTTACGGAAGAAATGTGAGAGTGTAGGCATATTGGCTTCTGGATATATCTAGCGCCTAGAGTGTAACAGACATATTTATGTACTTACAGTAAAAATAGATTAACACATCTCCTTTACAGGACTTATATTTAAATAGAATAAATCACACCTTCAAAGAACAAATGATACTCTAGTATGTTATAATAAAACGCGCCCATAAGAGACATCTTTATTAAAAATTTACCACGTCAGCTCTAGAATACTAATTTAGTTCTGGGTTTGAGATTAGCAATCTATATTACAAATATCTGGAGAATCAGCAATTCCAATTTTCAATTTGCTATCAGAGCTCAGCATTGATTTCTCTGTTTCACTTATATACTTTAATTCATTAAAAAAACATTATTGAAATGACCGGGAAAGAAAGAAGACATGAAGAAGCACTTCCCTGCTTCCATCAGCTGACCTGGACAGTATTTAAAAACTATATTTAGAAAAAGATCAGAAGAGCTGAGTGCAGCGACAATTCTCCACGCCAACTTCCTCTATCACCACTTTTCTTGTGTTTATTTAGTAACTTAATTATAAAACAACTATGTTTAAAAAACAGAGAGACTAATCCCAGGACCTCTAGATAGAATTTTAATAGACTGATTAGGTACATAAGTAGATAGGCTACAACACCAGATACCAATTTATACTTTCCATGTAAGATCACCAGTTGTATTTTGTTATTAGCTCATTTATATTTGTACAACTTTTGGTACTGACTTGGTTCGCAAGTGCATTACAAAGAGTTCCTCAAATGTGAATTTGAATACAAACAACTATTATCTAAATTACAAAACATTAGATTCAAATAAATTCCCTTTGTAAAGTATATGAGTAAAAAGTGGCAATATACAGAGTGCAAATAAACTCCATTATGCAAATGTAACAATTACAGCTGGCAATGGGGCACAGGGTGATGTGGGCAACTAAAATTCACGTAAAATACTTTATCCAGTATTTTTAATGTTTTAGATAATTGTAAGTTTTACAAAGATGGTGTAGAATAATTTGCCATTAAAAAAAAATCCTCAAAGGCAAATAGCTGAAAGAAGTTGTGGAGAAGATCTGCAAGATTTAATAACTTCATAATGATCTGTATTTGAAAGTCCAGAGTTATACTTCTATTTCAGTAGACGATAACAACACCAACCAGCTTTATAAGTTGGGTTGAATAGGTACAACTTTATAGATGTCATTTCTCTTTGCAGAATATCGGATAACTTTGTGTAGATAAAAACTGGATCTGTAGGGTAAAAACTAACATTTCCAAACATTTTCGTCTCTCTCTGCTTAGAAACAGTAACAGGCAATATGTGAAGTGCTTTATATGCACCATTTAATTCTCCTTATAATTATTCTAGTCACAATAACGTAGATAAAGCAGAGACATACTTGGAATGCTTTAGTGTCACGTCTCACCCCATACTGTCTCACTATAAATTAAAAAAAAAATGGGGCACACTAATGATAAAAATAAAGTTTAGATTTTGATTAAAAAAAAAAAACACATTCTCGGGGATAAAAATTCTATTTGCTAATGTCATTTTCTCTGTGAAAGAGTCATTTAGAAGATTCTCTGCCTCAATTAAGTGGTTACTTTAGAATTTTAGGTGGTCCAAACAGGAGTATTATGTTTTCTTGGATGACTCAAAAATTCTTTCAATAACAGAAAATATTTCTTAAAAGAATATGAAGTCCTTTAAATTACTTTCAATTTATTTGCTTCTACATCAGTTAATTTGAAAATGAAAGGCATTTGGAAACCCAATCTAATTCTAAAAATTAACATACCTAAAAGTTGACACATGTGATTTTGGTATTCTGCAGAATTCTATGGGAAATCTATTGTTTAATTCACAGGGATTCTAAGAGCTGTATGTTAAAAATACATAACTAATAAGGTCACATGCACCTAATAAAATGACTGTAGCATTTGACTAAAACAAAATGCTGTCTAAGGCTCAATTCAAAACTGCAATAAAAGTTTAAGCACATTTATCCTATTTAATGTGTCTAAATATTTAACTTTTTATCAATCAAATCAATAGCTGATCATCATGAAAGTTTTACTTTCCTTGTTGTTTCTGGCAGATGAATCCTTAAATTTCTTTTAAAAATTATCTACTGTTAATATTCGAAAGAATATTTGGGGGGTGGGAAGAGGTAGGGTGATTGGTGGGATTACACCTGTGGTGCATCTTGCAAGGATATATGTGAAGCTTAGTAAATGTAGAATGTAAATGTTGTATCACAATAACGAGGAAAATACCAGGAGGGCTATGTTGACTAGTGTGATGAAAATGTGTCAAACGGTCTATAAAACCAGTGTATGGTGCCCCATGATCACATTAATGTACACAGCTATGATTTAATTAAAAAAAAAAGGAAAAAAAAGAAATTAGCAAATCCTAATATCCCCCAGTTCCCTTTCAAAATCAATAATTTGAATGAAAACTTTTAAAATTCCAGTATAATTTTTTTTTAACTTTGAAAAGATTAAAAAAAAGTAAAGTGGTCCCCAATGACCGTAATTGGTAGGATAACATAGGATTATATAGATAGGTATAAAATATATTTCTTAGATCTTCTCCTCAAAAGGCAAAACCCAAAAAACGTTCAAAGCAAAATTTCTTGATTATAAAAATTTAAAAAAGATAATGATGGCTAATTCTTGTTTTGGGCCATTCCTTCACTATTCCATTTATTTTATATATGTTAATTAATTCATTTAATCTCCACAACAACTTTGGGACAGTGGTATATCCATGTTACAGATGAGGAAACCAAGGCAAAAAGGAGTTCTCTTCTTGCTCTTGACAAGTGGTAGGCAGACCTGGGGTTGAGAACTATGCAATCTGACTTGAGTTTCTGCTCTTTCACCCTCACACTAAAAGGAATCCAACATCTTAACGAGAAAGGGCGGCTACTTGGATTGCTTTAAGAATGCAGCATCTGATTGGCAACTGCCAAAGTCAATGAGAACGTGGAGGAGATTAGAATTGGAGCAGACTTTAGTTGACCACTGCTCTCTAGACCACTGTGATGGCCAAAACGCCTTCAGCTCAACACAGAACAGCCAACAAAACCGACAGCCTTGCCTATACACTCTGATTTTGGTGATTTTTTTTTTTTTTTTTTGTAGAGACAGAGTCTCACTTTATTGCCCTTGGTAGAGTGCTCTGCCATCACAGCTCACAGCAACCTCCAGCTCCTTGGCTTAGGCAATTCTCTTGCCTCAGCCCCCCCCCCCCAGTAGCTGGGACCACAGGTGCCTGCCACAACGCCCAGCTATTTTTTGTTGCTGTTTGGCAGGGGCTGGGTTTGAACCCACCACCCTCGGTACTGATTTTGGTTATTTTTATGTATGTGTATACATGCATATATTATTGAGTAGCTTATATATAATGAATTCTTTAAGGAATTATAAATACACACACACACACAGTTGACCCTTGAACAACACAGGTCTGAACCGCATGGGTCTGCTTATACACAAATCTTCTGTCTCTGCCCCTGAACCAGCAAGATCAACACCTCCTGCTTCTCCTCCCCTCCTCAATCTACTTAATAACAGGATGAGACAAGAATGAAGACCTTTATGAGGATCCACTTCCACTTAATGATTAGTAAATATATTTTATCTTCTTTATAATTTTCTTGGTGACATTTTTTCCCCAGTTTTTCTGATTGTTAGAATACAGTATATAAGACATATAACATGCAAAATATTTCTTAATCAACTGTTAACTGTTTAAGCTATGGGTAAGGCTTTTGATCAACAAAAGGCTATTAGCTAAGGGTTTGGGGAGTTAAAATTTACACTTGAATTTTCAGTTGCATCAGAGGTCAGCACCCTTCATCCCTGCAAGGGTCAACTGTGTTTTAATGAAGAAGTTTGCTACTTTTGTTTCATTGTTAGAATAATGCCATGACTTCACTTTTGTCTTCCACTTTGATATCCATCAACCTATCTTAACAAGTAGAGGATATAGATAAAATGTGAACAATTTATCTGCTAGGATCTGGCTAATTTTTCTACTGACTTTCACTTTCTATATGATAAAAGCCTACAAACCACTATTGTTCATTTCACATTCCAGATGATCATCTGCTTAACTTAAGCTGTAAAAATCCAATATTTAGTAATGTACATGTTTCCGTTTTATATTTTAAATTAAAATAATTTTATGCAGTTGCATTTGTGTGACAATACTATAATATTTATCATAAGTACTTGAATTGTAAAGACTATTTTCAGCATCGCTAAAAGATTAAACATTCTAATTGTACTGAAATGTACTGGGAAGATTATTACTTGAAGCTTTAGGATGCAATCAATACAATCAGACTCAGTCCCTAAGTGCTTTGGATATCTGGACTATAAACAAATTATCAAACTATCTTTGTATTTTAGGTTGCAACATTTCTATAATATGACAAGTGAAAATTTAAATGACCCAAAGTGATTGTATCTGGCAATAATATATACAGAATGCTCTGCAATCCTTGGTACTATAGGGAAAAAAAATAACTTACTTGTAATCTTCTTAGATACATTAACATGAGTGAAATAATTTTAGAACTGTACAGATAACTGTGTTTTCAACTTTGGTTAGTCATAGAAAACTCAACATTTGCGATGGTTAAAAAATTATATCCTTTCACTCTGTAGTTTAAATCTCTTCTATAAAATTAAAGTTAAATTTAAAGCTATTTATATTAATATAAAGAAACACACACCTAGAAGTACCAGTGGTAGAGATGAAAGTTGAGATGAACGAAGTTCATGAAACATGATGAATGAGCAGGTAGTCAGAATCATATTCTAAACTCCGTTCCTGGAAAAGATCACTCACGACAATGTTCTATTAATTTGAACACAGGATTCTGGGAGCATTAATCATCATTTGAAATAGATGTACTGTTCAACAAAACAATTGTCATTACTAAAGATTTTTATCATAATTTTATTTTCCCAGAGATAATTAAGTAGTGTATGTGCTGTTCTTAAGAATGTAGCTCTGGGGCAGCACCTGTGGCTCAAGGAATAGGACGCCAGTCCCATATGCCGGAGGTGGCAAGTTCAAACCTAGCCCCGACCAAAAACCACAAAAAAAAAAAAAAAAAAAGAATATAGCTCTGATTGAGGTGGCTTACCCAATGGCTAAGAAGGTTTCTAGTCTGGATTTGTACGCCCTTGAATGAGAGTCAGTTATCAAACGGCAGTGCACACATGAAAGCCAGGTATCTTCCATTAGAACTAAGAAGAAATGTTCCGTGAGCTACATAATGCCTGAGCCTTCAATTAATTGAAAACATAATAAATTACTATCATTAAATAGATACAGGTAATTGGAATCTGCCTGCATAAATGAAATCCATGCAAAATAAAAATGACTATCATTTTACATAACAGTATTATTAAAACAAATGTATTATGAACACTACTAGTGAAGAGTAAAACTTTAGTAATATGGTTATCGTCTAGATTTTCTAATTCCCCTGATTTATTGATGCTATCAATGGAATATATAAAGGCATGATTTCTCTTTTGCTAAATGTCTACATAATAGATTTATAGAAGTTATAAACCCTTTCCAGTGTACTTGAGTTCTTCAGATATTTACAGAAGAGATCAACCTAGTCAGATCCTTACCACAAAACCAAGAAAACATGTATGAACCCCATAAAGCTTAAATTCCAAACAGAACCAATGAGTGCACTTTGTCTTCTAATGAATCATACATGTGCCTTTCAACATTATTTTATCAGTGACAATAGTACTGTCACCTCGTGACTTTCATTTATGATACAGATAAAAAACCACAATAATTCAGAATTTCTATGTGGGGCAAAATCTGAGAAAGAAATGTAAAATTATAATTTGAGAAAGATGTAGGAGCACCATTCATCTACCATCTGCATACAAAATGAATTAAAGGCTACTGGAATCAGCTTTTTGTAGCTATGGAAGAACCATGTTTTCTTTGGAATCAAAGTTTTAATCTATGTGACTTCTAAACCTCAGTTTCCCTGACTGTGAAATGTGCATTAGGATATAATAAATCGATTATCATTGTCATGGACTTATACGGTATTCATGATCAACATCCCTCAGCCATTCAGGGAGTATAACAGATCCAGTGGATAAGTAATTTGTTAGTTGGAAAGTTATAAATCCATCAGGCGGTATATATACCCTCAATAAAAAGATGATAAAACTTAAATCTCTGCATTCTAAAGAGTTTAAATTTCATCAGACTGGGAACAATACTTTAGTAACTTTAGTACAACATAGAAATTTGTAAGTACTATAGAATTGGTATTTATAAAGTCTTCTAAAAGTCAGATGTGGGAAAGGTAACAACCCCACTGGGAAAATGCTCACAGTGGAAACATTTAATCAATGAGTTTTCCTAGGTTTCTCTCACTTGAACCCTGACAATAATTACCCTTCATCCACTTGCTTCAATTTATGTTTTGTTGGTTTCTTTTTGGTTGTTATTTTTTGTTTTTCTTATTGCCTGAGTTCAAGGGAGTGGCATTCTCACAGCTCACTGCAACCTCAAATTCTTGTGCTCCAAGAATCCTCCCGCCTCGACCTCTCACAGTGCTCTGCAGTGACCCACTGCACCTGGCCAACTTGCTTCAATTTCATTCAACAAAGATGGGACATCTGTTATGTGCGACAGAGTCATTCAGACCATAGAGAAAGCTAAGATGATTAAGAAACAGTGTCCAGGGCAGCGCCTGTGGCTCAAAGGAGTAGGGCACCGGCCACATATGCTGGAGGTGGCGGGTTCAAACCCAGCCTGGCCAAAAACTGCAAAAGAAAAAAAAAAAAAAAAAAAGAAAGAAAGAGTGTCCAAGCTCAAGGTGTTCACAATCGGATGTGGATTCAGAATAATTTATCTTTGTACAGTATTTCCATTTTACAATGATATTATACTTATATTTCACGCAATCCTTGAGAACTGTATTTACAAAAGTTGACGTTCTTTCTACTATGATATGAACAAAGGACCACAACGACTCACAACCATCTTCAGTACAGTCTTTAAGGTTTTACTTTTGAGTTTCTGGGAACTGAGATTCATTCTAATTTTAGTATTTCTGTGAATGAACTGACCCATTCTAGAATAGCTTGTGTGTCTGTTACTCCCCAAAGTGGTTCTATGCCCAGTAAGGAAGACCAGCAGGGTGGTAGGCACCCCGGAAGGGTGTGGACCAGGGCTGTCCTTGCTGAAGAAACCTGAAGAACAAACACAAATTTAAAAAGCAGCTTTGTAACCTTTTCTCACATTTACAGTTTGTCAACTGCTGTTAGTAAATGTGGGAATCTGAAAGACTATTATCAAATGCTCTATAGAATATTAAATGAGCATTTAAAAATGTATCCCATATTCAAGTTTATTTTCTTTAATAATCTGAAGATATTTTTATCTCCAAAACAAATTAATTCATTTTTTAAAAGAAAAACATTATTACAGTTTTTGGACAGTACGACATATTTTATAGCAATAAAATGATATATTCATTTTAATAATTTGGGGTATCTTTTCCTTAACTCTTCAGAGATTCTTTTTCTAACATAAAGAATAAAATACTAGGTTGAGTTGATGAGCAGAGCAATATAAAAGGCAGTGAAGAAAGTGATGCTCTTCATGGCGCACAGATTTCTATTCCCTCCTTTCAGGTTTCCTGCGAAGTGTGCTCAAGTTAGGGAGGGTTCAAGTCTAGATGGTGCAGAGAAAAATCTCAAAATAGGATTTTAAAAATGATGAAGTTAACAAAACACCACTAATAAAATCTCAGTGAGTTTAGTGCAGAAAGTATTATTTTTTTGACTCACAAAAATATTCAGCCAATTATTCTCTTCCTATTAACTTAATATCAACTAATGTTGTCATTTCTTGATGGTGAAGTCCAATCTGGGAATAGCTAATTCAAATCAACTCAATGTAAAAATCTCCACTACTCCAGAAAGTCGGGACCCTCCTCCATCTTCCCTCCACTTCGGTCCATATGCACAGCCCCTAGTGACCAACCTGAATGAATTTGTTTTTGTTACTTTCACAAAAACTCCATCTGCCTAGTCACATACAGTGCTTTGGCTAATTACTGGTTAAGGCCAACTTGAACAATATTGTTGCTTGTATTACAACACATGTAGGCCTTCCCATTATCTTTAAAATTTTTAGTTGAACTGGACTGTTCAAATAAGTTTGTAGGCTCATGTGAGAAGCTGACCACCATTTAAAAAACTGTTTCCATGAACAATAAATTCTAAATTTTCCAACATTTATTGTAAAAGAGTTTTGAGATGCAAATTATTTGCAAATTGAAGTTTCTTGGGTATACCTGGTTACATCAAAGTCTGTACTCAAAAAGTAAGACATAAAATAAGACACATTCAAGAGACTTTGTGAAGACCCAACTCAAGCATCCTCACATAGGACAGAGTGTGCCTTTTATTTTCGTGTTATCAAGAATGTAACTAGCATGCTAGAAAAATCAAGGAGAATGCATTTAACACATGAAAGTTCCTGTACCAACTATTGGAAGAATGCAGTGTTCTACAATAGAAGGAAAGCACTTAAGTTTTCAATATCCCAGTTCTGTTCATAACTGACAGAATTTTTCTACACTGCTACCTCATCCTAAGAGAAGCCAGTATTTTAGAAAGTAGACTGATAAAATTTATTAATTGTGGGTGGTGCCTGTGGCTCAAAGGAGTAGGGCGCCAGCCCCATATGCCAGAGGTGGTGTTCAAACCCAGCCCAGGCCAAAAACTGCAAAAAAAAAAAAAAAAAAAAAAAAAAAAAAAAATATATATATATATATAAATTGTACACATTGGGAAGTTGCTTATAAAGAGAAAAAAAAAAACCCAAACTTCTCTTTGTGGATATCACATAGATGTAAAAGCTAATGGCACCAAGAGTCTCAGCTGCAAATGTATTTGCTCATTTAGGAACAAGTCCAAAAATTTGAGATTTTATTAATTTTCTTTTTTTTTTTTTGCAGAGGCGAATTCAGCAGTGTTCAGAAAAAACATATATTTCAGTCTATTTCAAGAACAGAATGAACATATGAGATGCTGTATGAGACATTCCTATTTTCCTTACACAACATCAGAAAATTCTGTAGGGCACTCCATGAAAAATTTTCTTAAACCCTACAGGTCTTATCATTTTATTAAATTCTTTCTGCAAGTAGGAAAGAGTATAAATTTCCTTTATGTAATGGAAATAAGTTAAAATTTTTATGGCCAATTCAGCATTCTAATAATGACTGGAAATACCAATGAAAGGACAAGAGTTTCTTTTATATAATGGAAATATACTGCGTTTTCCAGCAGGTTCAACATTCTAATAAGGATGGGAAGCCAGAGAAATGAATGAAGCACCTTCTAGTTTTCTTACACATTTCCTAAGTCTGGAAAAAAAAAAAAAAAAAAAAGCCTGCCACTTCTAATGTGGACAAGCGGATAAAGAAATGGAACTATTATTTTGTAGGCTTTTCTTTCTTTTTTTAGATGGTAAGGTACCTCTTTGCACAACCCGGCCTGAAATAGCAGGAAGCTGTGTCTGCTGGTCATCCTGCTGGATTTGTGCGTTCCCTGTTTCCCTTAACATGTCCCCTTCCTTAAAATCATAAAACAAAATACGTTTTTGTTATTTCATTAATTAAAATTTGTGAATTTTTTTCACCTTAAAAAAACACGCTGTACTCCAGAGCATACCTCTCAGGCACAATCTCAGGTCACGTCTGTGTCCCGACTGCAGCCCAGCCGGGGCAGTCCCACCCAGAGTCAGCCTGCTCTGGCAAGCTCGGCAGCCGTGGTCTGGAAGTGCTGGCCCCACCATGTGCGTAACATTAAGATGATCCGCAGCAATCCTGCAAGACTACAGTTTAAGCAGAGCTTCCAATTTGCTGTGGTTGGCATGACCTAATTTTGGCTCGAAAGGTACATTTTTCCCCCTCTGTGTTTCAATGACTACATATTGGAGAGGAAAAAAATTACGTTCTTCAAGAGATTCTTACTACTCCCTTTCTTAAAGAAATTTAGTGAATTTACCAACTGTTGGCCTCTGGCTAATACCCAAACTAAAGTCTTTTTTCAGCTTCGCCTACATCTTGACCCCTGGTGCCAAATATTTCAGGCAGTCTATTTATAAAGTTCATCACTTCCCCTGTTACTTAATCTTTAGAAATGCCAATAATGCAGGAACTGGAATGACGCAGCTGGTCTCATAAATGGAAAAAGGAAAGATTCTATGGAAGACACAATTTTCCTGTTATAACTTAAGAGATCGATTTCTTTTTTCTCAATCATATCCTTAGAAGAGAAATGATAGAAAGCTCTGTATTTACTCCACCTTAGGGCTCACAGGTTACTCCAAGCTTTAGAGGTTTTGAATGTTCCATTAGCAGTAGTTGTTAACCTTGACTATACATTTGAAACACTTCAGTTTTTTAAAAACACTGATAACTAGACCCATCCCGGATCAATGAAATCAGAATCACTGGACCTAGATGCTGGCCTTGTTTTTATAAAGCTCTCCACGAGATTCGAATGTGAAGCCAGATCCGAAATTCACTGGATTACAGTCTTAGAAACGCAAGCCCCTGACTGAGATCCAGTTACGTTTTTGCGTAGTCTATCCATTTATGAGCTGATTCACCTAAAAAGGCTTCTCACCTATTCCATGATGTGAGAGAAAAATCTCACCTGGATAGTCTCACTGACTCTGCATAGATTTATAAGTTACAATCATAGGAAGCTCTGCCTTTCTGAGGTAAGACGGTGCTGGAAAATAGGCCTCTTTTATGCAGGAACAGTAGTAGGGGGTTTCAAGGGCTTAATTGTTTTCACCTGGATTATACTGAATCTTTGGAGAGTTTCCAGTTGTATTTTAAAAATATAAATCTCACCTTGATATTTACGGACTTGTAAATCTCTAATAACATGCTAATTGAATTCAATGCTGTATACTTAATTTACTCAAGGTGATAATTTTCTAATTGCATGTGTGATGTTAATGTATTATCTATTTGAGATCAAATTCACATTTTATGACTTTCAAAAAATTCACCTCATTAGACCAAAGTTCTCAGTCTTTCATAACTAATTTATTTCTCTACTCCAGTCACTGGGACACGGTATTACCAAGCAGTGCCATCCTCCCCATCACTCCCCAAAAGGAACAGGGCTTATTTTCATCAAGAATCTAGTTTGGGGATGTAACATTATCCAGCAGCTGGAACCAAAGGGTTCTTTACAGAGTTGCAATTTTGTTCCATTATATAACAAGGACCAGCACCATGCGTCCTCCTTCCCTCCTTACATAAAACCGGACAGTGGGGCTTCCTGTGAAATAACAAAATATTTTTCTATGTAACTTGTGGAACTAGTATTTTAATTTTCTTGTTATGTCTTGCCTTTTTTGTCTTTGCATATACATATGTACACACACACTGATCAATGTGTACGCATTTTGTATGTTTGTTTGGCAACACAGAATAAATACCATTTTTCAAAGTCCTCTTAGAAGACCACATAATTTGCTGGGTCTTAGAGACCTGTTCCGGTCTATGAAGGTACCTTGAACAGAGATATTTTAAAATAAACGAGATTCTTTCCTAACAGAAAGATACTCAAGTGCTTTTTAAACTTTTGCTTTTTTAAAGAAACAGAAGTACACACCGAAAGCCTTTTTTAAGCTACTTTTTGTAAGAGACCACACCATTAAGTGTTGTCAGGGCAGCTCCCCATCAGCCATCTCTTAGCTCCTTCCACATCCCTTGTCAAAACAGTGGATTGCAGGGGAGGGCCGGGATCAGGCCATCCTTCCTCTCAGCTGTGTCTAGGAACCGGAGTGGGAGGGGAGGGGAGGGGGTAGGAGGAGGGGCACATCCTTGCAGTTAACTCCGACCCACAACAGGGAGGTTTCTGTGGCACATCAGGGAATGGAAAGGGGATTATATCGCCTCTTCCTACTTCTGGACCATCTTCACAGCTTCACTAGCTGCCCCAAATTTTAAGAGGACCTAAAGGCCTGGGTAAGGACTGGGAAGCTTTTCCAAATTAAAACAAAACAAAACAAAAAATCAACAAAGCTGAGAATACAGTAGGCCATATGAAAATCTGTTGTGCTTTCAGAAAGGAGACTAGGTCAAAAAATTCCCTGTTCCGGAACCCTGCCAGGATTTGACACATTCAGGACTCACCTTTGGACTGACCTGACCAGTCATCTCTAGAAGGAGCTGAACCTTCCGACACCTGATTCACCTTCACATCCCAGCCACCTAGAGCTCATCACGTTGTATCTACAGTTGCACTTGGCATATCCCTGTCCCTCAGAAGACTGAATTCCTCAAGAGCACAGTCTGTAAAAGCCTTGTATTCCTAATTAAATACTCCCCACTAAGCACTTAGTGAAGGAAGCAACTGATTGATGGATAAATTCATAGTTGATGTCCAAGGGAATGTGGTACAAAATAGTGGTAGGCATTTACAGGCACATCCTCAGGCGGCTTTCAAGTTGTACACTTAGCCTAGTGGTTCTCTACCTTCCTAATGCCGTGATGTATTTTCATTGTTACAAAGGGGTCCTGAACCCCAGGTTGAGAACCGCTGACTTGCCGCATATACTCGAGTATAAGCCGACCCCCTTAATTCTACCCTAAAAACTGGGAAGACTTAGTGACTCGAGTATAAGCCGAGGTGGAAAATGCAGCAGCCACTGGTAAATTTCAAAAATAAAAATATATACCCAAAACAATTACAATAATTGAGGAATCAGTAGGTTAAATGCTAATACCCTGACATCAGATACAGCTGAAGCTCTGTTTAGACATACAGATGATGAGGAGGAGGAATCCAGTTTTGAAGGATTTTAACCTTTGTGATTTAGCTTGATTACCTGTTAAGCTAAGCGCACCAAATCAAATAACCTGTATGACCCGAGTATAAGCTGAGTTCAGGTTTTCGGTACAAATTTTTGGCACAAAAACTCGGCTTATACTGGAGTATATACAGTAGGTACCCAGAAACCATCTCATCTTTCTCCTGCTATCCCTGTTTTACATACTCTTTGTAATACTAAGTTATGTCTCTGTTTTCTTTACTGTTTGGATTTAATTATGTTTTTCCAATTTTATATATAAATTCTCTGTTCTTATTTATTCTCCTAGTTCAGGTCCTGTCATCTCATGTTTGAAAATATATATACTATTCTTTTATTGTTTTCCTGGAGTTAAAAATATTATAGCTATTTTAGTTAAATGGAAAAACACTCAACTTTGTTTTTTAAAAGTACTAAACATTCAGAAGGCATTTTCACCTTGGCCTGCCTGCATTCACACGTGGAGAGAAGACATGCAGGGTTTTCTTTTTTTTTTTTTTTTTTTTTTTTTTTTGTATTTCAAAACATTATATTGAGTGGAAGAAGCCTCAGGCGAAAGAGTTTATACCATATGTCTGTGTGATTCTGTTTGTATGAAGTTCTAAAATAGGCTAAACTAGTTATGGTGGAAAGAAATCAAAATAGAAGTTGTCT